>PVKS010005032.1:0-88304 GCA_004027875.1 Aplodontia rufa
TTTCAGCAAAGTAGCTGGCTACAAGATCAACTCCAGTAAGCCTCTAGCTTTCCTTTACTCCAGCAACAAATCTGCAAAAGAAGAAATCAGGAAATCTCTACCATTCACCATCTCCTCCAAAAAAATGAAATACTTGGGCATTAATCTTACAAAGGATATTAAGGACCTCTTCAAAGAAAACTATCAAACACTAAAAAAAAAAAAAAAGAAATTACAGAAGACCTGAGTAGATGGGAAAACATTCCATGCTCATGGTTAGGCTGAATCAATATAATAAAAATGGCCATTCTACCCAAAGCCCTATACAGATTCAATGCAATTCCCATCAAGATACCTATGGCATTCTTCACAGATATAGAAAAAGCAATTCTCAAGTTCATATGGAATAATAGGAGACCTGGACTAGACAAAACATTACTCTATAGAAAGGAAGAGTAGGGGGTATCTCAATCCCTGACCTGAAATTATACTACAGAGCTGTAGTAACAAAAACATCATGGTGTTGGTATCAAAACAGAACCAAAGATCATTGGAACAGAATAGAAGATCCTGAGTCAAACCCCCATATCCTTAACTATTTGATATTTGATAAAGGGGGCAAAAGCATAGTGTGGAAGAAAGATAGCCTGTTCAACAAATGGTGCTGAACAAATTGGACAGCCATGTGTAGACAACTGAAGCTGGATCCTTATCTTTTGCCCTGCACAAAAATTAAATCAAAATGGATCAAAGATCTGGATATTAAGCCAACAACTTTAAACTTACTAGAAAAAGAAATAGGGTCAACACTACAGCACGTAGGAGTTGGCAGTGCCTTCCTCAATAAAACTCCCATGACGCAAGCAGTAAAGTCAAGAATAAATGAATGGGATGCAATTAAACTAAAAAGTTGTTGCACAGCTAAAGATTTAGTCAAGAGCATCATGAGAGAACCTACAGAAAGAGAGAAAACCTTTGCCTGCTGCTCCTTGGACAGAGGGTTAATGTCCAGAATATACAAGGAACTAAAGAAACTAAACACCAAAATCACAAAAAATCCAATCAGTAAATGGGCTACGGATATAAAAAGAAATTTCTCTCCAGTGGAAGTACAGAAAGTCCATAAATACATGAGAAAATGCTCTACATCATTAGTTATAAGGGAAATGCAAATCAAAACTTCAATGAGATACCACCTCACTCCTGTTAGAGTGGCAAAAATGAAAAATTTGAACAACAACAGATGCTGGAAGGGCTGTAGGAAAAGAGGAACACTAACACACTGTCAGTGGGACTGCAAACTGTTTCAGCCACTCTGGAAAGCAGTGTGGAGAATCCTCAAAAAATTAGGGATGGAACCACCTTATGACCCAGCTATCCCATTCCTGGGTATTTTCCCAAAAAAGTTAGAATCAACGTATTATAGTGATGTGGCTTACTCAATGTTTATAGCAGCTCAATTTACTATAGCTAGATCATGGAACCAACCCAGATGCCCCTCACTCGATGAGTGGATACAAGAACTTTGGTACATATATACAATGGAATAGAGAAGATGATATTATGGCTTTTGCAGCCAAATGGATGGAGATGGAAGGAATTATGCTAAGTGAAGTATCCCAATCTCAGAGACTCAGGGCCGAATGGTTTCCCTCATCTGTGGAAGCTAGAATACATTGGGAAGCAATATGTTAGACAGCTAAGCTAATAACTTCAAATTGTATGATTCTCTACTTAACAGGGAGATGACTCCCTAGGATACTTGGAGGCGCAGGGTGGGGGACGGGGGCAGAGGGTGTAGGAAGAACACCTAGGAGACTGAGGGTGGGAATATGGGGGAATCATCTCAGAAGAAGATCTCTGTCTTCCATGAGATATCCATTTAACTCAGGGGTTTTTCTGGGGGAAACAGCAACAGGGGGAACCCAAGCTGGACATCCATGATATGGCATTAGCCCTGGATAATTAAGTATATATACATTGGTTCTTGAATGTTTGATAATATTTCCCCCTCAATTGTGTCTCTATATCCATTTTAATAAAAGAAAGTGTTTGGGAGTGCTCCCACACTTTCAATTTCATAGAAGAGCTTATAGAGGATCAGTGTTAACTCTTCTTTGAAAATTTGGTAGAATTCTGCCGTATATCCATCCAGTCCTGGGCTTTTCTTTTTTGGAAGAGCTTTAATTGCTGCTTTGATTTTGCTACCTGATAAAGATTGGTTTACATTTTCAATGTCCTCTGGTGTTAATGTGAGTATGTCGGAAGTGGCCAAGTATCTGTCCATGTCTTCCAGATCAGCAAACTTGGCAGAATATAAATTTTCAAAATAATTTTAGATAATCTTTTTGATTTTCGTTCAGTCTGTGGTGGTATCTCCATTTTTTGACTTTGATTTTGTTGATTTGCTTCACTTCATTCCTCTTTTTCCTAAGGTTGGGAAGGAGTATGTTGATCCTGTTTATTTTTTTTTATTTTTGAACAACCATACAAGTTTTTAACAAAATAATATAAAATGTATATATTCTGGTTATTGCAATTACCCCCAGGAGTGCCCCCCCAATTACCCTCCCTTATCCTGCCCTTCCCCTTCCCACAATATCTCTAAAAAAGTATTAGGTATATAACATTACATCTTATCTGGATTCAACACATGCTAATAGACCAAATTTCTCACTGTCCAGGGTCTAGTCCCAACCTCCACAGATGAGTGGAGACAATCAACCCTTAGTTCTCTGGGTTAAGCTGATTTTACTCAGCATAATTTCTTCCATAGCCATCCATTTACCTTCAAAGGCTACAATATCATTGTTTCTAATTGCTGTGTAAAATTCCATGGTATAAATGTACCACAGTTTTTGGATTCATTCTTCCAGTGAGGGACATCTGGGTTGTTTCCATAGCCTAGCAATAGTAAATTAAGGTGCTATGAACATAGATATTGCTGTGTCACTAATAATGTGCTGATTCTAAGTCCCCTGGAAAGATTCCCAGGAGTGGAATAGCAGGGTCATATGGTGGGCTCATCCCTAGTTTTTTGAGGATTCTCCACACTGCTTTCCAGAGGGGCTGTACCAGTCTGCAGCTCCACCAACAGTGTGTTAGTGTGCCTATCTCTCCACAGCCCCTCCAGCATCTATTATTGCTTATTTTCTTCATCTTTGCCATTCTGACTGGCGTAAGGTGACATCTTAATATGGTTTTCATTTGCATTTCTCTGATTACTAGAGATTTAGAGCACTTTCTCATATATTCATTGGCTTGATCAATGTCCTCTGGTGAGAAGTTTCTATTTAGGTCTTTGGCCCATTTATTAATTGGGCTGTTAGTGTTTTTGTAATTGAGATTTTTGAGAATTTTGTAGATTCTGGATATGAGACCCTTGTTAGAGGAATCATAGCCCATGATTCTCTCCATCTCTGTAGGAAACCTCTTGACTCTTTTGATTGTTTCCTTGGCAGTACAAAAGCTTTTTAGCTTTATGGCATCCCATTCACTGATCCTGTTTATTTTTTAAAAGAGCTAACTCTTTGTTTTATTGATAATTTGTGTCATTTTTTTTGTTCTCAATTTCATTGATTTCAGCTCTGATTTTAGTTATTTCCTGTCTTCTATTAGCTTTGGGGTTAGATTGTTCCTCTTTTTGCAGGTATTTGAGTTGTACCATAAGACTATTTATTTGGGCTCTTTTTAGATTTTTGATGCATTCACTCAGTGCTATAAATTTACCTCTTAAGAATGCCTTCATTTCTATATGTTGTTTCCTCATTCTCATTCATTTCCAAGAATTTCTTGATTTCTGCTCTCATTACCTCTTTTATCCATCCTTTGTTTAAGAGGGTTTTATTCCATTTCCATGTATTTGAGTAATTGCTGTTGTTTTTCTTGTTGTTGATTGCTAAGATCACAGCATTGTGGTCTGAAAGGATGCATGGGACTATATCAAGTTTTTTGTATTTGTTAAGGTTAGCTTGGTGAACTAGAATATAGTCTATTTTAGTAAAGGATCTGTGAGCTGCGAAGAAGAAGTACATTCAGCTGACTTAAGATGGAGTGTTCTGTAGATGTCTGTTAAGCCCGATTGATTAATAGAGTTGTTCAGTTTGGAGAAGTCTTTATTTATTTTTTGTTTTGATCATCTGTCTAGTGTTGCTAATGGTGTATTGAAGTCTCTCAGTATCATTGTGTTGAGATCAATGAGGGGTTTAATGTCCTTGAGTATTTTTTCCATATATTTGGCAGGGGTTGTAATTGGGGGCATAAATGTTAAATTTCATTGTATCTTTTTGATGAATTGTCCCTTTTAGAATGATGAATGTCCATCTTTGTCCTTTCTGACTAGTTTTAGTTTGAAATTAGTTTTATCAGATATTAGGATTGCCACACCAGCTTGCTTTTTTGGGCCACAGAGCTGGTAGATATTTTGCCAACTTTTAACTTTCAGTCTGTGTGTATTTTTGAGTGTGAGGTGTGTCTCCTGTAGACAACATATTGTTGGATTTTATTTTTTAATCCAGTGATCCAATCTGTGTCTTTTAATTGGGGCATTGAGACCATTCACATTCAAAGTTAGAATAGGTATGGGAAACTGAGACTCAAACTTTGTGACTATTGCTGCATTTTGAGCCATCTTGGGTATCTTTTGGTGTGTAATGTGGTTATTGATACTCACTTTTTTAAAGGTTTAGGATATTATTAACATTTTCTTCTGAATGAAGAATATCCTTGAGAATATTCTGTAACTCAGGGTTTGTGTTCATATATCTTGCTAACTTGAGTTTATCATTGAAGTATTTAATTTCCCCATCACATTTAAAGCTGAGTTTTGCAGGGTATATTATTTTTGGTTAAAAATTGTTTTCTTTCAAGGCTTGAAAAATATTGTTCCAAGCTCTTCTGGCCTTCATTTTCTGATCTAAAAAATCCATAGTGATCCTAATTGGTTTGCCTCTGAATGTAATTTGGGGCTTTTCCCTAGCTGCTTTTAGAATTCTCTCTTTAATTTCTCTGTTATTCATTTTGTATATGATATGTCTTGGTGAATTTCTTATTTGATTAGGTCTGTTTGATGTCCTATAAACATCTTGGATTTGGTGTTCTGGATCAATTCTAATGTGAGGGAAATTCTCCTTTATAGTTTCACTTAGAAGATTCTTAACATCCTTTGTTTGCTGTTTGGAATTTTCATCCAATCCAATAACTCTCAGGGTACTTCTCCTCATCTCTGTCAAATATTATTTGGAATTTCTGATCTTGTATAGTGAGTTTATTCTCTTGTCTGTCCTCCTTGAACTTGACAGTGCTCAGCCTATCTTTGTTATCTGATGTACATGCTTGAAGAGCTGAGTTTACTCTGGTGTTAGTATCTTCCAGTGAATATTTGATTTGGTTGACAGTGTTTTTCAATTCTGATAACTCTGCTACATCTCTTTTCAGGGTGTGTAATTGTTTATAAATATGGTGTTTCATCTTATGGAATTACTCTGTTATTTCCTTATAAAAGTTATCTCTCATCACTTGAAATTGTTCTCTGATCTCTTTTCTTAATTCTTCTTTCAACTCTTTGATAGAGTTACTAATCATAATGTTGATACAATTTCTTTGGTTTTCATCTATGGCCCTGTCCATGGAGTCCTTGGATGGAGAGTTGTGAGGTTGAGGAGGGGAGTTATTTTCCCTTTTCCTCATTTTCAAATACAGAGGTGTGTCTTGAATATTGATTGTGAGTATTACTCTTGTAGGGGTTATTGGAACTTCTTATGACTTTGATTTTTTGGAATGGGGTGCTATGTGGGAAGATCAGATCAATAGTTGTCAGTGCAATCAGGAATTGAGAGCCTATAGGTGCATATACTAGACAGTTTCAACTAAAACTGCTATAATGATTATTAGCATCTATAGGAACAGTTTTCCTCCATTAGAGCTCTCACAATATATTATGATAGCAAGCAATTACCCATTTTGAACGATGTGCTTTTCTTTAGTTACCAGGGTCTCTCTAGGTAGGGAAAGTGAAGGAAGTGTGGTAGAGAAGTAGTTTAGAACTCCTGACTTAGAATAAAGACTACAAGGCTTTATTGTGGTGTAGGTTATTCAATTAGGAATAAGGAGAAGATAGAAATGGGATGTGAGTGGGCTAAAGACTTTGGGGAGGCTGAGAGAGAACAGCATATAGTTTAGGAATTGCCAGAGTACAGGGGAAGAAGAGGTTAGTATGGAACATGGTTGTCTTCGAGCCAGGAGACTGAGGGCTAGTTTGCTATAATGAAGAGTTTCCCTGGTTGGATTCTAATGCTATGGAGACAGCAGTTGAGTTTGCGATGACACAGTGACAGTAGAAACCAACCATCAATACATACAAATGAACAACAACAACAAAATACATCCAAGAACAGCAAATTCAGTAATAACAATAGAGCTAAAAAGGATAAAAAAAAATAAAAATTTAAAGGTTAAAAGAGTTAAAAAAATACTAGATGCAACAGTAATCACAAAAAGAAAAAAAAAAAAAGAAAAAAGAATAAAAAGGAGTCTTTGCCCCATAGGTCAGTGTGTAACACTGTGTTCATATGTGCCATCTAGCTGGAGACTATCCTAGCTGAGTTTGTGGGCCAGGATGAAGCTTGATAATCTCCGGTGGCCTTTGGTTTTCCTAGAGGATCTTGTCAAAATTTTCTGTTGCAGAATGGTGGAAGACCCTCTTTGGAACTTCTAAGACCTTCATTTTCTCAGTTAAATCAGCATTTTGATTATTTACAGTACTTAGTTCATTACAATAAGTCTGTAAGACTTTCTAAACATTCTTTTGACCATCTTAAAAATTTAAATTTCAGTTTTTTACTTGTTCAGTTTTCTTTCACTAATTCATTTTTAAATGATGCATGCTTGTCCTTCTTTGGAAGACCTGAAATCTGTCCTAAACTTTCATAACTTCTTTGGTTAAATAATCCTTCTCTTCTTTAATAAAATCTAGTGTTGTGTGGTTGTATTGTTAAAACCCTGTTGTTCTAACCAGAGTAAGTTTTGTAACCAAACTTCTAGAGAGACCTATGTCTATGCACCAGGACTTTCAATTGAACATTGTAGCATATGGAGGAGTTAAAATAGCAATCCATATTTCCTTATTTTTTCTCCCTACTTCCTTCTCATTATCATTGTGAATAATATACTTAGACCTGGAACAGTCTCTATCAGTCTGATGCAAAACGAGAGAACAATTGTCATTTATTCTAAAATGCTTACTTGGAGAACTGCTGGTGGGCTATAAACATATGAATGAGAAAAATCATACAGTTTTTGGAAAGATTTCCTGACAATGATTTTTGAATCATGTCAGTCTTAAAATCTGTCCATGTCTCCTCAGTTTGGCATTTGTCCTGCTCTTGCTGGTGGATAGCTACACAGCATCCTCTCTGCTCTACATTTCTCTTTCTGAACTATTAAAGAACTATGAGACATTGCACAAGCACCCCATGCTCTGTCTGCCTGCCTGTCTCTGGGTCAAGTTACTTTCACAGATCACTACTTGGAGGAGGCGTTCTTGATTTCCCCAGCCTGGATGGTGCCCCGCTTCCTGCAGCCTGTTGCTTCCCTCCGCTTTGCAGTTTCAGGGACATCTCTTGCATGCCTGTTTCCTCAGTGGGACTTTAACCCAATGGATGGCAGGAAACTCATTCATGTTATTGGTCCAGCCTAGTGCAGAGTCCCACCCACACTAAGTTTCCTAAGTAATTCAAAGAATGAATGAAATGGTGGGAATTGAGGTAAGGATACTAGATAGGTAGTCAGTCTAGGTGCTAGATAATTAGGACTTGACTTTGGAGGTAATGGGAGTAGGTGGATTATAGAACCTCTTTGAATTTTTAGAGGTAGAATGACAGCAACTGTCCCTGACCTGATGTCAGGAACAATGGAGAAAAGAATATCAAAGTGACAGTGTTTTGGCCCTGGTTTCAAGAGTGGATGTGCTTGGGATGGAAATATTATAGGAGGGGAATAATAGTTAAGGTAAAAACAGTGATTTTGAAGAATTGAAATTTAAGGAATTATAAAATACTGTATCTATTTAAGATAGCTTTTATGTTTTGTTATTGGCTGTTTCTTCCTTTTATTTAACCAAAACTTCTAATATGTAATTTAAACTCAGTTTGATATAAAATTTGCTTTCTTTTTAATTTTAGACTCCTGAATGAATATGTTTGTTTGAAGGGAGAAATAAATATTTGAATAGAGTAAACAGTTGAAAAATTAAAATATGAATAATTTACAAGCCGACTGTCAGTTATTTTGTTGATTGCTAAATTATGTGTTCATTGAATGCTGATTATATTTAAATATCTCCTTCAGCGTTGCTAAGGAAAACATACTTTCTTACTTGACTTTTGTGTATAAATGTTATTTGGGTTGATATTGTTCCCAGTTTATTTTTTATTTTTGAAAGAATAATGACTACTATTTTCATAAATATATATGTTAATTTTTAAATAAAAATGCAGTGAAATGGGGTGTGCAAGGAGGAAAAATTACCTAAAAGTCCATTATTTATAAACAACTGCTCTTATTATTTGTAAATATAATTTTAGAAATCTCTTTATTAATAGAGAAAGGGAGAGGCAGAAAACTAAAATACAGAGTTTGGGATCATAAAGCCCATGCTATTTTGCTGAAAATATTAAATATAGTCTTCCATTAATTCCACAGATAAAGTTGCAGTGAGGTTTAAGGAACCCATGATCTCACAGTTGCTTAGATGAAGTTTTATATTTAAATGAATTTAGTGCTAACCAGCAGCCCCTGTTTTAGGATTCTCATTTCCCCGTGTTTACATTTGATATATTTCTTTGCTAGGGGAATTTCCTTCTTTAGTAGGTTTTGCAAGAAAGGATCACCTGTGTAGGCTTTTCTAAGTGACAGTGGAGAACGTCTATTTGTTGCTTTTATATTTTATACTTAAAGGAATACTGTGGAGTAATTTTTCCTCAGAACATTTGAAGCTACTTTTCCAGCCCTTTCTAGCTTTAGATAAATCTAAGACCAACTCTTATTTTTGTCCTACTTGAATACTGGTTGAATATTTCCTTTTTAACCACTGTATTACACATCATAAAGTAGTAGTATGGTTTGAATGTGAGGTGCCCCCAAAGCTCATGTGTTACAATTTGTGAAGGCCAAGGTGAAATGACTGTGTTACAAAACCTTAACCCAATCAGTGAGTTAATCCCCTGATAGGGATTAACTGGTAACTGTAGGATGGGAGGGGTGTACCTTTGGGGGATATATTCTGGGTTTGGTTTTGTTTTTTTTTTTTCAGGGCTGAGGACTGAACTCAGGTCCTTGCGTGGGCTAGGCAAGCGCTCTGCCACTGAGCTAAATCCCCAACCCTGGGGAATATATTCTGTGTCTGGGGTGGAGTTGTTCTCTGCTCTGCTTCCTGATGTGAAGCCTTAAGGCCTCTCTGCTTACTGGAGCCATGCCTGGTGTCATGCTGTTTCTGCCTCACAGGAGCCAGCCTCCTGTGGACTAAGGCCTTTGAAACCAGGAGCCCTCAAAGCAAACTTTTCCTCCTGAAATTATTGTTGTCAGGTATTTTAGTCACAGCAGTCAAAAGCTGACTAAAACACACAGGTATTGAGAAAACCATAAACCACAAATACACACTTACGAATCTCTCACCCAAGCCAAGAAATGGAACATTGCCTGCACTCTCCAGCACCCTCTCTGGATTTGAAAAATCCCTATGTTGCAAGAGGCTTCTCAGCTGGGTGCAATGGGACACTCCTGTAATCCCAGAGGCTCTGAGGCTGAGTCAGGAGAATGGCAAGTTCAGACCAGCCTCAGCAACTTAGGCTTTAAGTAACTTAGCAAGACTGTCTCAACATAGAAACTATAAAGGGCTGGGGATGTGGCTCAGTGGTTAAGTACCCCTGGGTTCAATCCCTAGTACCGGAAATAAATAAAGAGAGAGAGAGAGAGAGAGAAAGAAAGAGAGAGACTTTTCATGGAAGGGTTATTACCTTGTGTTTTTGACTTGTGCCCAGAAGATCTTGTGATAGTGAATCTTTATTATTATTGTTAGATTTTAAAGAAGTATTTGTCCAGTTTTCCCACGAGTTGTCTGCAGTAGAAGGGGAGTTACATATTCCACCACTACCAAAGGCTGAAATTCCCAATATTTTTTTTACCTTGAATTTCAATGACTTTAGTAGAATATGATTATGGTGTTCATTATTTATTTATTTTATTTTTATTTTTGATTGGAGGGAAAGTCTCTTTTTTTCTTCATCACATAATTTAATTGTTTTTGCCTGGAAAACTTACTTTAGTTCAACAATCAAATTCTTGTTAGTGTTTTTTAGTTCTTCAGGAACAATTTTATGTAGGATGAATTTTCTTTATCTTCTGTATCTACCACCAACTTTATAACCAATTTTTAAAAGCGGTCATATTGAAGTGTGAAATGCATATAAAAAGTGCTTAAATTTTTAGTGCGTAGCTTTTGATCTTCACCAATTGAAGACATCCATGTAAGCAATCCTCAGTGTTATGGTTTGGGTTTGGAATGTTCCCCCAAGGCTCCCATTTATACAGAAATAGTTAGATGTGAAAGGAGTAGATTATGAGAATGATAACCTAATCAGTCTGCCCTAGTTTGAATGGACGACTGGGTGGTAACTGTAGCCAGGTGGGGTATGACTGGAGGAGGTGGGTCACTGGTGGCATGCTCTGGAAGGGTGGCCCCTTCTCTGCCCCCTTTTTGATAGTTCTTGACCCTGCCATAAGCTGAATAGCTTTCCTCTGCAGGGCCCTTCTGACATGATGTTCTGCCTCACCTTGGGCCCAGAGCAATGGATTTGGTCGTCTGTGGATAGAGACCTTTTAAACTGTGAGCACCAAATAAACTTCTTCTCATTGAAGTTGTTCATGTTGGGTATTTTGGTCATAGTAAGGGAAAAACAGACTAAACCATTAAGTTTAAGAAATTCAACTTTACCAGATTCCCAAAAGTTTCTATTGTGCCTTTGTCCAAAAGTATCCAACATTTTAATTTCTAACACTGTATCAGTTATACTTGATTTTGAGATTTGTATGAGTTAAATTTTACAGTATAATCCTTTCTTTCACACATCCTTTAGTCAACAAGGCCCAAATAAGTTTTGTCCATATTGCTTTGTGCAGTGGCTTATTCATTATTACTACTGCATGGTATTCCAATATGTGATTATATTATAATTTATTAACCTCTGCTTACTGACTTTGGAGTGTTTCTAGTTTTTAACAGTAGCAAATGTTCTGGATATTGCAGTGCATGTCTTTCAGCGGTCTTGTACACATTCTTTTGTATACTTTCCTAAAAGTGGAATTGCTGGGTCATCAAACAAGCTCTTGCTCATCTTTAACAGCTATTGTGCAATAATTTCTCAAAGTGATTGTACCAATTTATATTCCCACTAGTGACAAATTCTCTGGCAGCTATAGTTTTTCACATTGTTACCCTCATTTGGTGTTTGTTCTCTTTTTCTTTTTAGCCATTTTGGTGGATGGCTTTTAAAATATTTTTATTAGTACATTCTAGTTATACATAATATGAGGTCCATTTTGACATATTCATACATACATGGAATATAATTTGCTCCATTACAATTCCTGATACTTCCACTAATCCTTCCTTCCCCTGCTCCCCTTCCTCTAGTCTACTGGTCTTCCTTCTATTTTTTTTTTTTGTACTTTTTATTGGTGCTTAATAGATAGACATAAAGGTGGAATTCACTGTGACTGTGCATACGTATATACATAGCATAATTCACTCAATTTCATTCCACAGTTCTTCCCTTTTCCCATTCCTCCACTGTCCTCTCAATCCCATCTCTCTATTGCACTGATCTTCTATTTTCATGGAATTTCCTCATTTTTATTCCCTTGTTTTTCTCCAATTCCTGCTTATGAGAGAAAGCATTCAATATTTGACTTTCTATGTCTGATGTATTTAACTTGGTGTGATGTTTTCTAGTTCCATCCATTTACCAGCAAATGGTAATTATGCCATTTGCATAATTTCAATCTTATTTATGGTTGAGTAAAATTCCATTGTGTGTGTGCATGACATTCTTTACCCATTTGTCTGCTGACAGGAACCTGCGCTATTCTATAACTTGGCTATTGTGAACTGTGCTGCTATAAACATTGCTATGCTGGTATCGTTATAGTATACTGATTTCAATTCCTTTGGAGAAATACAGAGGAGTGGGATATCGGGATTATGTGGTGACTCCTTTCCTAGTCTTTTCAGGAATATGCACATTCTAAAGGGGTGCTACTAATTTGCTGCTCCACCAACAATGTGTGAGTGTACCTTTCCCTCCAAAACCTCTCTAGCATTTATTATCATTTGAGATAGGGCCTCACTAAGTTGTTTAAGGCCTCTCTAAGTTGCTGAGGCTGACTTTGAACTTGTGATGATCCTGCCTCAGCCTCCTAAGTTGCTGGAGTTACATCCATGTTCCATAACACCTAGCTTCAATGGAGTTTTGATTTGCATTTTCTTCATTGCCAGGGATGATAAATAATTTTTTTCTGTATATTTATTGGTTATTTTTATTTATTCTTTTGAGGAATGTCTGTTTAGTTCTTTTGCTCATTTATTGATTATTTTGTTGTTCTTTATATATTCTGGATAGTAATCCCCCGTCAGAGGAGTAGCTAACAAAGATTTTTTTCTCTCATTTTGTAGGCTCTTTCTTTATTCTTTTGTTTCTTTTGCTGTCCAAAAAGTTTTTAACTTGATTTTTATCCCACTTATTGATTATTGGTTTTATTTCTTGAGTTTTAAATGTCTTGTTAAGGAAGTCAGTGACTGCACTAATATTTTGGAGTATGATCTGTATATTTTCCTGTAACATTTGCAAATTTTCTGGTCTAATTAATACCTGTAATCCTAGAGTCTTGGAGGCTGAGGCAGGAAGAGTGTAACTTCAAAGTTAACCTCTGCAATTTAGGGAGACTCTGTCTCACTATAGAAAGGTTTGGAGATTTAGCTATAGGGGTACACAACTTTGTATCACAGAGCAAAAATCACAAATAAAAAAGTTCTAGTTGTCCATTATCCTGAAGTTTGGTAGATGGCTTCTAAATAAACATTGTTTTTTTCCAATTCATGTTCTGGATTTCTAAGGATTTTAATTCAGTAAAAGACCTCTCTTTTCTGGTCTTGGTCCTTTCATGTCTAAATTCCTGAATGTTGAAATAGTTGCAAAACCAGTTCCTAAGCTTCTTATTGTCTCTTTTCAGGGCACAGCTACACTTCTCCCTGTAGGATGCTTGCATAGGTTTTATTTTTTTTTCATTTTTCTTTTTTTTTTTGCAATTAAATTTCACAGTGCAAATTTCCCTCCTAGGAAACTTCAAGCTTTACTGTCCAATTTCTTTGAGAAAACCTGGGAGAAAGTGGCAAGTAGCAGTTTGGAGTACTGGCATTTTGTCTTATTCTGGAAACACTGATCACCTAGTGTTGTTAAACAAACTTTAAAATGGGCCACTTTCTTTGATTCAAATTTGACCTGAAAAAATTTCTTGTAAGAACTGGGTGTTGAGGTTTGCATCGACACTGTAGCAAATGCATCTTCTTCTTCTTCTTTTTTTTCTCCCTATGCTTTTGATAGCATTCAGCACTTTGATTTCCTGAATTCTGAGGTGTAATTGGGCTCTGCACATGTCATTTTATATTTTCTTGTTAACTGAGGAGCTATTAAATCAAAACAAAACCAAGCTATTGAGGGTTCCCATTTGAGGCCACAAAGATGTGTGATGATTATCCTGCAGCTGCTTCTCAGACAGGAAGAAAGCCCCCCAAGGCAAGCAATCAATCCACTCTGAGGCAACCATGGAGTCCTAGAGTTGTACAATGTCTGTAGATTCTTGCTTGATCATTCCTTGGCTGAATATGGCTATGGCTATTTATATTTTTTATTCATTGATGTTTGATACTTTCAGGCTTGCTATTGTTGGTGCTGCTGCTGGTCATAATAATGACAAAGAATAATTTAAAGTGTTTTCCCCTCTTCCACCCTGTTTTTCATAGCAAAAGCTGTGCCTGAAATAAGAAATATTAGTGTCTTTAGTTACACAAGGCTTCATTTATGGAGGTTTCCTTTCAGAAGTAATTATGAGTGATGGGCTTTAAAGATGAGCAGAATATAGATCAGAAATCCTCATTGTCTTGCTCTTTCATAAAAAATAAAATAGAAGTCTTACCACTTCAGGCCATAGAAAAGGTAAATCATTCTAGTTACTTGATTGCTGATTATACTTTTAGTTGATTTACCTATGTGTGCTCTAGTTTGTCCCTTTAGTCAAGATAGAGAAATAGATCCCATGGAAGGCTTGGCATGTTAAGTATATGTAGACATGTGGATTGAGAGCACCTCAACTGGAGGAATATTGAGGTTGAAGAATTTGGGGCATCCACCCTACATGTAAACATTCTTCCTATAGCATTTGTGCTAAGCACCCACATGAAGATTTCTCACAAGCTCTAGAGACTTGAACCAGCATTCTTTCTTGAAATCCCTTGGAAGTGGGAATTTGGGAAGCCTTACCACAGCCTTCTGCTATAAACAGCCACAACTGGCAGAATGGGTGGCAGAAACTGCCATGCACATCTAGTATCCAGGTCAAGATTTATTATGCAATGTATGTGTTTTGCCCCAGGATCTTGGAAACTGGTCCTCGTGTTTCAGAGCTGGGATAAAGTTATGTATTTATATTGTCCAGGGCTGAGGTTCAAGGAATCAGGGAGGGCTCTTTGGAGTTCTGAATTGGCTCTGACTTTAAAAGAGGGATGAGAACACAAATACAAGGTGGTAAATCAGGCTTTGTGCAACGCATTTGGCAATCCCACCCATCTGTGCTTTTGGCATGAGGGATCACTTCCCACCAGCTCACTGGAGAATGCATAGACTTTTTGGCTACTTCCCTGGAAAAACACAATCCGCCTTCTGCCAGAGCCTGCTAACCAGGTAGCATTATGGAACACACATTTGACTTCCTTATTATTCCTGTTTTCTGGAAATGGGTAGAAGGGGGACATAAAAACCTGCTGAAGGAGAAAGTAATGCAATTAAATCTCTTTAATGGGTTGGTTTTATTGTGCTTTGGTGAGACTTTCATGGAACACCTGAATCTCATTCATTCTTTGTTTATCATATTCGTTAGTTTTCATGTTGACTACACTGTACATCTAAAAAAAATTAAGAGGGAGACTGGTATGTAAAGTACTTGGTGTAATGTTTAGGGGCCTCTCAGAACAGGGCCATGGCACGATGCTAACAGTTCAGGCTGCCAATAGTAGGAGACACAGGTGAGATGGAACAGCATCAATGTGGGCCCTCTTCTAGGTGATCAGGACACCTGTCAACGAGGTTACAATGGACTTGGTGGGAGCAAATGTCTTCAGGAGGCAACGTGTGTGTGAGGGTGGCTCTTTCCTTACCAATGTTCCCTTCTACAAGGGCCTTTAAAGCTGCAGATTATTCAGGTACTTTTCCCCCTGATGCCTCTGAGTGGAGGCTGATGGGGCAGGTGAATTGCACTTGCAGACCATAAAAAGTGGAAGAGAAATTGCCTAAAAAACATAAATACTTTTTTATGGAGCCAGAAAATTGAACTCTCTTTCAAAAGACCTGTTGGAACAACCTAGGTCTGTATGAAAATGTTTCTTTCTTTAGAAGACACAAATTTTTACACATTTCTTGAGAAAAAAAATTATGTGATTCTTTTGGATCTGTTTTAAATTTGAATGAGTGAGCAGGAAGCAGGTGGGTTCTGGCTCCTTGTCTTTCCACTCTGATGGGTCTTTCTCTGCAAGCAGGAAAATTTGTCAGTGGAACAGTGAATTCCCAAATAGCATGTTTCACTAACACATTTCAGGAAGCCAATATTTCACCTCTTCTTTTTGGCAGGGCATAATCTTGGCCATTCTTTCTAAAAAAAAATAATAATAATTGATTCAGCCCAGTCACCAGGACCCAGCAGATGGCTAGGGCCATGTGGTGGAGAGGGTCCTTTTGGGTCCCACTCAGATGAATTAGGTAGCTCAGTTGGGCCAGCTGCATGCAGTATTGAGCATAGCACTGTGCGGGGTTCAGGCAGTCCAGAGTGGTAGCCAGCATGAGACTTTTTATGTGAAGAAATATTCTGAGATCTTGAATAAAGGCAAAAGAAATATCACAACACTGTTATAAACTTGATTATTCAAAGACTCAGGCAAGTTATAATTGTTTGTTTAGATACTGCCTCTAGAGACCTGCACAATGATACAAAGCAAAATTCTGTAGCATCAAAAGTGTTGCTCTGTCATTACAGCTTGTTTTCAATTATTTAAATTAACTCTCACCTGTCCTTCTGAATCTCTTGAACTAGTTTTCCCATGTAGCCCATATGCTTCTGCCTTCAAAGGAAATATTGCTCACTGGTTTATGGGATCTGGACATAGTTGCTACACTGAGCAGCAATTCACTAAGGAAGCAAGAAGCTCATGAAGATGCTCAAGGAGGTAGTATGTTTTTCTGCCTGGTCCTAACTGCTCTGGTTCACTTTCAGGTTCTTTAGCCATCTTTGCCTTAAGATTACACTCTCATCACATGCATGCATGCATTGACATACACTGTGTACACACACACATAACAACATATAGACATGCCTGCATGGGCATAAATATGAGCACAGGAAGAATGAGGTATGCTTGTCCTTTCTGATTTTAATTGATATTTCCCACAATTTAAGTTGTTTTGGAGGATACTATGAAAGTAAAAATATGAAATATCTGTCAAATGCAAATGGGAGAAATTCAAGAATAACATGAAACCCAACTGTATGAGTTTTTTTACCATTAAAATAATTGAAGAATAAAGCTTTAAAGTAAGTGGATAGGCATATATTTATATGTAAATTTAAACAAAAAAAAAACAGGGTTGATATTAGCAAAAGAAAGATTTTTATGAAAAACTAAATGTGCAAAAAGGACATAGTCTAAAATGGTACTGGCAAAATCCAAATGTAAATGCAATCACATAGAACTTTGGCTACAAAATTACATGGGAATGTATAAAACAAAGAACTTAAAAACTAAGGGTAATAGTACAAAGTAATATTTTAGATATTAAGTAGATAACAGAATAAAGAGAAATTAGTAATAGGATTGATAGATTGTATTTAATGGTTGTATAAGAATTGTGTCTATTTAAGGAAGCAGTGATTTAAAACAAATAGCAATTAATATATCTGAAAATCAGAAAAAATGCTAAATTCTAGAATTTTTGTTTTTTTTCCCTTTTATTTTCTAAAGAAATAGGTAAAAATCTTATAAAAGTGATCAGAGAAACAAAAATAATACATTAGGACTGATCAGGGAGATGTAACCAAGTAGTCATTTGCATATAGTTATGTATACAGATCAGAAAAGGTAGCATCTTATGCCAATATATGTCAATACAGCCTGCAAGGATGAAAAAAATTTATGGAACAATATAAAACAACTGATTTGAAAAGAAATTGGAAATAATAGGGCATAGAACTTGAAAAATTGTGAAAAATACCTAAAACTAATCCCTAGAAAGATGTCAGCCCCATAAGCTGTTGAGGATGAGTCCGTTCAGACCATTGTGTAACACAAAATTCTTGTGCCACTTAAAATAGTTAAACATAAAAAAACAAGTTTCCCCACCTTTCTAATCTTATAATTGAGATAACTGCAGAGAATTGTAGACCAATCTTTCTTAGAAGTGCAAATGCAAAATTTTGCACAAATGAGGACTGCGTGAAATCAGGTGTATTAAAGAAATTATGTCTTATGACTAAGTAGGTTTTATTCCAGGAATTTAATGATGGCTTATTAGTAAAAGCATATATTATGATTATCCATTATTTTGGTAAGGGAAAATTGTATGACTATTCCTAATTAAAGTAAATTAGAAGTAAAATGGGGCTAGAATAGTTTCTGCCTGTAACAAAAATAAATCTGATCACTTGACATCATACTTTAAATGCAAACACTGGAGTAATTTTCATTACAAGTCTAGATTGTCTGCTCTCCCTGCTAAAGCACGATTGATCCAGTGTATAATAAAGATAGCATTTCACATCAATAGGAGAAAGTATAGATATTCTCTAATATTGTTGGGAAACTGACCATTTATGAGAAATAAACACTCAAGGAAACAAAGTTAAGAATGATCCAAAGCTTTTATGTAGCATGATTCTAAAGCAGACGAAGGTTGCAAAGGTAAAATTTAAGCTAGTAGCATGCACAGAAAGTGGAAGAGGGTGCTTATATTTATTTGGGTTAACAAGCACTTTGCCACCATGATAAAAATCATAAAGAAAAAGTTGAAGGAAACGAAATAAAGGAAAATTACCAAAAATTAAATCAAAAGAAAACTGAGAAAAATGCTTTCAAACAAATATGAGCATAAAAGGTCAATGTCATAAATTTTAAAAAGTTCTCTTACAAATCAATAAAGAGATATTGTTAAAGAAAATCGGAGTCTACAGCAAGGGTAGTGCAAGTTGTCTGGAAACAGGGAGCAACAGAGACCCATCACTTAGCTTACTAGTTAATCAACAATTGCTGCTGGCAAACTTGGCTGAGTGAGTGAGAGATGATCAATGCGCTCAAGTACTGATTCAGATGCAGGCTCTGGACAGAAGCATTTGAGTTAAAACACTTTCCTATTGCTCTTTAGCTGCTAATATTAATTCACTTCTCACTACTCATTGCCAACATTTGTAAATTAATAGGGGTGACCTTTATATCAACTGTTAAAGTAAAGATCAAAATCATGCCCTCTTGGTTTTCAGAAGCAGTGTGTCTGTCTGCCTCTCTATTATCTATTTATCTATATCTGACATCCACTACTGATCTTTCTAATTATATTTATACTTCTCTAAAAAGGCATGACATGGGAAAAGAAGGTGAAGATGGTGGACTCAGAGAGGGAATGAACTGCATTTATAAAAGTACATATCCGAAGAGTTCATCTTATGAATTTTTGTTTATTCTTCTATAAAAATATTTAAACTAAAAAATATATAATGTCCATAATAAAATTAATAAAACACGATTTAATAATGGCAAATAGTGTGGTGAGGGCCAATTGTTGCCAGGGTGTAATCAGTCATCTGGGTAATGCTTGCTGTCACCCTAGGTGAACTCTCAAGTCTCAGTGGTTAAGCGTAATTAAAATTTATTTCTCACTCATATCACAGCTGGATATAGCCACCCCACCTGGCACATACGACCTCTACAGTTTTCATAGCCAGAGAAGAAAGCAAATGGGAGGGTCACTTTGAATTTTTGAAGGGATTACATCATTTTGCCCGCATTCCTTTGGTTAGAACTTAGTCATTCGGTCCAAATCTAACTGCAAAGCAAGTTGAGAGAAAAAGTGAGGTCATGAAGGCTTGGTTTGCAATAACCTTCTCGCCTTTGCCAGAAATTAAGTGGGACCAAGGTCTCCAGGGTGAGACAGAGTTGCACTGTGAACCACCTCAGTTTTGTTCGCCTGTTGCCTTGGCAGTAACACTGTCATCTGGGATCTGGGTGGAGAATCTTAGACTTGCCTTCATTTTCACAAAACACTGTCAATCCATGTGTCACCATCACCATCATACCCAGAGTAGATTTGCTTTCTAGTTGGAAGAATAATGAAGCCATCTGCACCATCTGCTCTCCAGTGGTTAGCTGAAACCAGTGACATTTGAAAGTGTGGGGGAGATCTCCTTGCAAGTGTTAATGATCCTTGCCTATCAAGCAGGAAGAACTGAAATGCTCAGCAGATCCTCTGTATTACTCCCTTCTCCCCTCCTCATCCCTGGGACTGTTTTCATAGGTGCACATTTTGGTTTTACCTGAAGTTCTTAAGAAACCCAATAGTGCACTGGCAGTAGGGTTGTTATATACCATATCTCCGATTGGTCCATATCTGAACCTCAAAAGGAGAAATATTTTACAACATTATGTTCTAGGACTAATTTGAATTCTTTAAAGGATGCTATACTTTTCTCATTTTTAAAATTTTCATTGTGCTTTCTCTTTTGTGTTAACTGTCAGGAAGCATAGTTAAAAAGTTGGTTCAGGGGCTGGAGCAGTGCAGCGGCTCAGTGGTCATGGTGCTTGCCTGGCATGCGCAAGGACCCAGGTTTGAACTTCAGCACCACGTTCACAGCTAAGTGTCGGATTCCTGAAAATCAGATGAAAAACTAAATAAAACTGGTTCTCTCTCACTCTATCACTGTCTCTCTCTCTCTCTTAAAAAAAGCTGAATAAACTAGCACAATTAAGGGCTACAAATGTATATTCTACCACCTTTGCTCCCATGCTGATCTTTCATTCAGATATATACTTTTCAGAGTCTGACTTTTGTTTTCACTTGTGTTTCAGTATTTTAATATATATTTAAAGTCACCTCATGTCCTCTATGCCAAAAGAAGAGTTACAAATAAGCTTACCCTAGGGAATCAGCCAGCTGAGAAACTTTTAGGGATTATTACTTGAAGGGCTCTTTTGAAACAGACAGTTGGAGTTCATTTGGTTATGAAGCCAACCTTACATATATGTATCAATTTCTTGGGTGTTCCACTGAGCTGTTTTACTAAAGAGCAGACTTGGAAGATAGGAAGTTTATTGGAAGCAGAGCAAAATATGGCAGTCAATTTAATAAGGAATAAAAGTAAATCATACAGTCCTTTTAGCATTCACAAAGGGTTTTTGCATCTTTCTATTCTAGAGGGTGATGTTTTATATCTCATTTATGTATTGCTTTGCTAATGGGTGGGGAAATGAAATACTCTGACCAGATTGTTAATATCTCTATAACGATAATTTCCATGAATAAAAAAACAAAAGGATTTGCCCATTTATCAGAATATAGAATAGATATATGGATAGAATAGAATATAGATAGAGCCTTATTAGATTGTAGACTGTGACCTGGTTTCCATGGAAACACATTCATTATCTTATCTCATTCTTTTCTAAGTTACCCAATTTAACTGCCCTATCCTTCTCATCACACCTCCCCCTCATTAAACACTTAAACAGATCCTTTTCTGTGTCTATGTAGGCAGCATAACAGCTTTCACAGCTGCTTGCTGAATGAAATGAGACACACACACACACACACACACACACACACACACTTTGGAGTATGTGTAAGGAGAGGAGTTTCAGCAGCTTTTCAGGATCCAGAGATGTAAGTGGCAGGTATGACATATATATATGATATGTATATCATATATATATGTATGTATGTATATAGGTATGTGATACACACACCCACACACACACACACACACACACACACACAGAGTGCATCCCCTGACACATTTTGCACAAAGATGTGCCCTGCCTTAGAGCACAGAGCAGCCAGATGCTGATTTGATGGAACTGGTGTTCTCTTGACAGTGTGACAGGCTATTAATCACATGTGACCAAAATACCACACAAAAGAAGGCACTCTTACTTTTCTTTCTCTGGGTGGGCATGTTGATTTGGTGAAACTCCAGTCTTTGCATCATTTCTCTTTTCTTTTTTTAGTGTTTCTGTTTGTGTTACACTTCATCTTTATTGCAGTTCATTTAGAACTGAGATGTAGGTATGGTGCTTTGGGCAGGTGTGGTCATATGAATGAAGTCAGCAGAATCAGGTTTATGTGAAATAATAGATTTTTTTTCCATATCAACTTGTTTCATCCTAAGACATAATGCAAGAATAATATGATTTCCAGTTTTTGCTTTAATGGCTTGTTCTTACTTAGGGGCATAAAACAGGTGACAATTAAGATTTAAAACATTTTTTTTAGAAAAAGAGAGAGGGACAGTGAGGGAGAGAAGAGAGAGAGAGAGAGAGAGAGAGAGAATCAACTTTATTCAGTTTTCCAAGTGGCCTTCATTGCTCCGATTCTCCACTGGGTACATGGTGCTTAGGGTTCAAACTCACATCGTTGCACATGCCAGGCAAGCCCCGCAACCCCTGAGCCACCACTCCAGCTTGATTTAAAACATTTTTAATGGCTAAAACATGCTGACAGTCAGTACTTATCTTTGAATGTATTAACAGATACATGCAGATAGATAAAGATGGTGTGTTTATCAGGTTTTTAAATGTTCTGTGAAGTAATCATATCATATCCTATTGGGAATTTCTGATAGAAGGCAGTGAGTCTTTAGTGCTACATACTGTTGTCATATGCATTGCTTTGGTATGTAATGACTTGGTTACTCAATATGGGAGATGGCTAACTGAGCGAACTTGATTTCATGTTCTCTCGATCCCAAGGTTATGAAATTATATTGTCTTCATTAGTTACTGTGCCTGAGGATGGGATGGAGATATCTGGAATTGTGCTTTCAGTAGGACGATTATGTGAGGAGGAGTAAAATCAAAGTCAGAAGAGCAGTGTTCAGTCATATTCTTCAGAAGGAGTCAGAAGCATTTTCCATAAAGAGTCAGATAGGATTTGCAGATATACAAACTCTGTCATAATTGTCAACTCTGTTGTTGTGTCATGAAAGCAGTTACAGACAATATAGACATGAATGGACATGACTGTGTTCTAATAAAACTTTATTTACTGGAACAGGAAGTGGATTTGGCCTCCAGATTATAGTTTGAGTGAATCCTAGGACCATGTACATAGTAAATACTGAGATTTGGGGTCAACTAAGAAGGGTGGAGTAATCAACAAGTCTGGCAAGAGGACCAGTGAGGCACAATGTAAAACTTGAAAATAAGTGATGGTCACCGAATGCCAGCCACTCCTCTAAGTGTTTTACATGCACCAACTCATTGCATCTTCATAAGAACAATGCCATAAATACTGTTTTACTGGCTGGGAAACATGGAAGTTATATAATGTTTCCAGTGTCATGCAGCTAGTGAGTGGCAGGGCTAGAATTCCAAGTCCCAAGGCTCCCAAATTTAGTCTGATTTATTATTCCACCTTGTGAAGCTGGCAGATTAGAGGTGGTCAGGGGAAATTCTGGGGAGGGAACGTGTATACCTGCAGTAAGCTTTATATCATCTCAGAGTGGGCTGCATTTAAAAAGCCAGAACGGAAAGGATGGTCTGGATGCTGACTGTTGCCAGCACCAAACTGGGGTTGCGTGTGATGGAAGAAAGTCAGAGACTGATAGAAAATCACCAGAATGACTTTAACTTTTATTCCATGTATGACATACACATAAAAGGGTATATATAAATGTAGTGTAAGGAAAATCAATAAGCACTGTTGATCCATTCCACTTAGAAACAAGTTATTTTCTAGACCACAGACCTCCCACTCTGAGCCGCTCCTGAGTTCTATTCCTGTCCTCCTAAAAATAACCCATTTTTCCCATATTTAACTACTGCTTTAGTGACTTTCTCTATGTTAGCATTAAATTTCTTAAGCTCACAGTGTGTTTTTATATCTTGTTATAGTAATCATTCATTTCTATCACTTTATAATATTCCATTATATGAATATACTCTAATTTATTTATTCATTTATTCATCCTGTTAATGGCTATTAGGTTTATTTTAAGAGATGATGCCAAATTGTTTTCCAATGTGGTTGTACCAGTTGATATGTCCATTAGCAGTGTTTGAGAGTTGGTGTGGCTCTGCGTCCTTGTTAAATCTTAATTTTGCTAGTTTGGTAGATATGAAAGAGTATCTCCTTGTGATTTCACTTTTTATTTCCCTGGTTACTTGTGAAGTTATTTTCCTTTCAGGATTTAACATTATTGCCTTCAGGCTCTTCCTAATTACTAAAAACAAACATCAAATAGACTCTTGCCTGAATGACAGGGAAACCCGCTTTAATTATCTCCTTCATGCTGGCAGAGTTGGTAGATGAGCAACAATGAGCAGAAATGTCCTGTCTGGATCTAGTGGGACAAATTTGTGTCTCCATATCAATCCTAATTTCATTCATTTTCTTGGTTTTTACAGGAAGAGGAACCTAGGTTTATTAATATTCCACCTGCTATGGTTTGGATGTTTGTGTGCACTCCAAAATTCATTTATCACCCATGCAACAGTATTGGAAAACAGAGCCAATCAGGGTGTATTTAGGCCATGAAAACTCTGTCCTATGAATGGGTTAATTAAATCCTCTCTGGAAATATATAGAGTGATTTCTGTTCCACTGATATAACTCCAACTCATGTACATTTCCTTTATACTACATAAGCACTTCAAGCTGTTATGGAGATTAAAAAGAATAACTCATGTAGAGCACCTAGTAGGAGCCTGGTGCACCTTTCTAAAGAAAGAGAATCTTTTCCTGCTTTGAAATCTAGAAATAGAGCTGCTAAAGGTTGAAGGAGCTTGCTTCGGAATGTGAGTAGGAGATCTTGGATGAACTTTCACATGAAACTTGGTTTCTGTGACATCCAAGTCTGGGCTCAAACACAGGTGCTACAGCACTGCCCAATCTGAGGTGAAGCTCTCAAGTGTCTGGATCCAACCTTTTGTGCTTCTGGCCAGGTTCAGTCTCCCCCAGGTGTGTTGGACAACAAGTGTTCCTCCCTACTTGTGATGCTCACTTTTTTACAGTGTCTACTCTGAATCTCATTAAAGTATACCTACCCAGAGTTATCACTTGATCAAGTTCCTATAATACCTGCCAAATTTCTTTCTAAGCACTTTTCTAATTTGCATCAACAAATGGAAACCACCTCTTGACACACTGAGGCTGCTTCATCTGGGAGGTAACTGCTACAGCTATGGCCTTCTTTCCATTCCTTCACTGGCTTCGAAAAGGCTTGAAATAAACCATAAGATGTAACTGGTTGACAATGGGAAACTCTCCCAGTACTGACTTTGTTTCCCAAGACTCCTTTACTAGCATATCAAGTGAAAGGTCTTATAAATATCTGAGAAGATATTTGAGCAGCCAGGAAGTAATGGAAACCCCACTGCTACTCACCTCACCCTGGTTCTCCTGAACCACTCTTCAGGCCAATTGCCTAATATCCAGAACCCTTCCCAAACCTGTTCAGAGTTTTTCATGAACAACCTCAGAAAAGCTAGACTGCAAATCATGTTCTGTGTAACTTCAGAGTTCTTAGTCTTGTTACTATAGGAAGAGAAAATGAGAGAGGACACCACTCTCACCTTCTCAGTATCACCTATTTGGATTCTGTTCTTCCATTCTCTTCCTTTAGCAAATGTGAGAATTAAGAAAGCCATGTGTTTGTTGTCCTCAACTTTCTCCTTTCTGAACCACTTCTCCTCTTGTAGAAGTTCTCTTCATTACTCTTTGGAGACTCAATGTCCTGAATAAATTTGTTATCACTGTGCCCTCTTCAAGTGATGTATACATTTTTAAGCTTAAATTACCTTTATACAGAAAGTTCTGCTTACTCATATGTTCAACACAAATAAAGATGATTTGTGTGTAGCAGGAACTATAATAAATGGTGGGGATAGGAATGAACAAACACTTCCTGTTCTAAAGGAGCTGTGTCAGCTTGGCTATGGGAGTGCAGGCTTAGACAGTGTTCTCACATATTCATGAGACCATTCCTGATCACTCGATATGCTGGCAGAACAAAGCCAGATAGTCAGATAGTCCAACTTTAGGACAGCTTCATCCTGAAGAAGCTAAGGAACTGAGGAAAGTTATTTTTTTAAAGACATATTCAGGGACATCAGGCAGAAAAGGACTCATAGAGGAAGTTATGAAAGCAGAAGCTGGGAAGGAGCATATGTGGTAGGGATGGTTGGGAGTGATTGGAGGTCAATTTCTTTCCTCTAGAACAAGGCAGGCTCTTCTTTGTTCACTTGTGTGTCTAGAATTATAGTCAAGTTTATTACCATAGCTGACTAATGAGCTTTTCATGAAGCTCATGGACTCAAGGCCCAATATCTCCATGAGCCTCTAAGTAGCTCCTTGACATGACTCCAAGACTGCAGAACTAAGTGAAGGTATTGGAGTTGCACACGTGCTAGGAAGAGAGGAAGGAGCAGACGGTTGATCAGTCACTTATTGAATAGCTTCCTTTCCTAGCACTACACTAGACACATGGCCATGTTCTTGTCATGGTCCAATGGGAAAAAGAGGACGTAAATCTTCAAAGTACAAAAGAGGATCATTTCCTTTAGAGCTGGCCAATCCAGGGGATTTAGTGGGAGAGATAATGGTATGAGGGACTAGAGATCGGGTTGAAGGCTTCAGAATTAGGAAACTTGCACAGTTTTATTCCTCTATATGCACACTCTGAAATTAGGATTTTGGAAAATAGTTTATTTGGGCAATACTCTTCAGGTAGCTCAATAAAGGAGCTTGGAAGTGATACAGGGGTGGGAAGGGAAAGCCAATAAAGGGTGTATATTGGTTAGCTTTTTGTTGCTGTGACCAAAATAGCAGACAAGAACAATTAAAAGGAAGAAAAATTATTTTGGCTTATGGTTTCAAAGGTTCAGTTCATGGTTGGCCTAGTCCATTGCCCTGGGCCCAAGATGAGGTAGGGCATCATGGTGGAAGAGTGGCAGAGGAGCACAGCTCTGCTCATATCAGCCTGAAAGCAGAAACAGGAAAGAGTTACAAAGAAGATGAATCCTTCCAGGGCTTGACCCCAATGACCCACCTCTTCCAGTCATACCCCACCTGCCTACAGTTGTGGTCCAATCAGTCCATTCTAGTTTGAATGGACTGATCAAGTTACAGCTCTTATAATCTAATCATTTACCCCTGAATATTCCTGCACTAACATGGGAGCTCATATATAAACCGTTAGAGGGTGCATTGATGAAAAGGTCACAGGGACCCTATTCAGGTGGGTACCTTTATGGGAGACTGTGCAGAGCATACCTCTGATTTTGTCTCACTGGGAGATGAGGAAGCTGGGTATAGGTTCACCAGCTCAGTCGCCTCTCCATGTTGAGGGATCTAAATTCCCTGCCACTTCTGGACTGTTATTGGCCTAACATGATCACACTACCAGAACCAGAGTGGCAAATATTGGAAAACTCTGCAGGCAGTCTTCAAGGTGGGCTAAAAGGACATAGGTGGACCCTGACTCTTTTCACTACAAGAGTCAATAGAAAACCTAAGAAGCTTCACGACCCCAGGGTATAGTCCATAAAATGCTGTACTCTCTAGGCCTCATTTCACTTTTCCATTCTTACTTACTTTCTTTGATAGAGGGAGGGAATGTCAGATTATCTAGTGATTTCCTTCCCACTTTTTACCATGGTCACCTATATTATAATAAAACAAAAAAGAAAAAGATGTGTATGGACTGGTTCATGTTAATTGGGCTAACTGTATAAGTGTACAGGTTTATGTGCTTATAAGAATGTAAGTATATTTTCATGTCTTGTGGATATAACTACAAACAAGTTATGCAATTCATCAGCAAAGCAATACTAACCCAAAACATATTCACACTTGAGTCTTGCTATTTTACTTGGTGATTCTGTGCCCAGTTTATTTTAGTTCAGTGCAAGTCAAAAGCAACAGTATTAGCAATGCTTCCTGTATTTTATCTCTAGAGTTAGATGTTATTTGCTTAGTGCTCTAAGAATACCTACTTTGTTGGGGAAAGTAGTTAGGCAAATTTTGATTTTAGAGATATCTCATTTCCTGAAAAAATAACTTTAATTCTTCCTACTATCTTTTAAAGCCAGAATGAAGTTCCCTTACCACCCTCCCTCCGACACAAGGAGAATGTTAGACAATTCTATTAAAGTAAACGGAATACATTTGGCCTTGTCTTTCAAATACCTTTGTGGTTTCCTCATTTGTAAAATGGGAATGATGCTGTCTGTTTTGGAGGATGATTGTCAATATGTAATGCAATAATGAATCTGAGACGACTGCTAGACTCCAATGTCAGGCTGGCTTCACAAAAGAGACTGAGAAGTCCCCTGATTCCAGGAACATGCAAAGATGTTGCCCAGTGCAAGTGTTAGAGTATGGGTTTAAGGAAGGAAACAGCTTTACTTCAACTGACACAGAGTTCAAGGACACCCCATGAAAAGAGTGCCCTGCAAACAATCTACATCTGTCAAAAGTATAAGAGTTGTCCTTGTGTTAGAAAATGGGTGTGGCAGAGACCTGGAAATGCTGACAATAGAGGTCTTTTATCAAAATGCTTGGGGCCAGAATTGTTTCTGATTTCAGATTTTTAGAATATCTTCTTATACATAATGAGATATCTTGGGGATGAGACCCAAGTCTAAACATAAAATTCTTTTATGTTTCGTATACATCTTATACACCTTGCCTGAAGGTAATTTTATGCAATAATTCCTGTGCTCCTGTATTTTGACAGTGGCTTGTCACATGAGGACAGGTGTAGAATTTCCTATTTGTGGCAGTATTTTGGTACTCAAAAAGTTTCATATTTTGGAGCATTTCAAATTTTGGACTTTTCAGTGTTGCTGAATCTTTATATTTGGAAGGGCTGCTGTGCTGTGTGCCATTTCTGTAGCTCTGAGTATCAGTTCCTTCATCTACATACTGTTGTTCTATGGGATGCATTGTTATTCTCAACCTAGAGAAAATGCGACTTAGAGAGTAATTTGTCCCAGAAGTCAATGGTAGAATTGGCATTTCAGTACAGGTTGTCTGATGCTGAGACGCTCCTCTTTCTATTATAGTGTTGCAATGAAATAAAGTAGCCTTGTATTGCTAGTTAAAGCAGCATACAATCATTGCCCTTATTGTACTGACCTTTTGATGTGGATACAGGAAACACAGGTGGCCTTACCTATTGGCTGACATTCTGCAAGTATCTGAATCACATATCTCTTTATGCCTTAGTTACAGTCATTCTCCTGATGCCCAGTAAGGACTCTAACTTGGATTAAGTACACTCTTAAAAGTTCTGAAAAATTCTTCCTAACCTCAGAATTAGGTCTCTCTGACATCCTAGTTTCTACAAGTATTCTCAGTGTATAATGTTCCAGACATGCTAAATTTGGTACAGTCCCTAAACTTGCCATGCTATTTCATGTATCCATGCGTTTGCCTGAAAATGTGCCTATTCTCTCCTTCACTTACGTTGTTTTCTCTCTCTTTTTTTTACTTACATCATTCATCTCCTTTCTCCTGAAACCTTCTTAGGCCTGCCCAAGCAGAACTTATTATTGTACCTCTACCAAACCTATGTCATAAGTTGAATGCATACTTAATTCATTATATTGTCAATTAATTTGTCTAGTGGATTAGAGACTCAAAACTCAACAGATACCTTTGTGTTTTACTGTGTTTCTCAGGATTCTCTGCAAATAGGCAATATGATTGGGTTGTGGCCCAGGGGATGTGGACAGGAATGATATATACCACTTCCATTCTGGCTCTTGAAATCATCCTTTAGTTGCCTCTTTTTCACCTCATAGATCATGTGTCTCAGATTGTGTAATTACAGGATGAAGGAAGTTTACCCAACTGCATCTGGATATGGTGTTAAGCAAGGAACAAACTTGTGTTAAACTACAGATATATTAGGTCTATTAAAGCAGCTGGTTTTACTCTGATTAATATAGTATTCATTTCCCCTGTTACTTATAAGTTCTTCATGGATAAGGGCATTTACTATTTATATGGACATTCTTAACTGTAGTAACTAAGCTGCAGTAACTAAGACAGATAAGTGAGAACATTTCATGTGATGCCAGTTCTTGCATAGCTAGTTTTCAAGGCCCAGTGGCTCATTCTCATCTTGGCTGATATGGGGTGAGAAGATGTTTTATCTGCCCAGGTAGATCCCAAAGTTATTTTCAGAGAGTTTGGCTGCCAATTTGTATCTTGTATTTTTCTGCTTCTTTTCCTCTCCTTTCTTAGAAGGTTTTCTGCTGTGGAATATTAGCAGAGAACTCAGCTTTTATGTTCAAGGTTAAAATTCAATTATTCCTGCTTCCATGTTCCTTTATTAACTTCTCCACTTTAATTCTGAGAAGGAGGAAGGGAAAAGGCAGGTCCACCTTCTCCCTGCAAGATAGGGTCCGACTGCCAGCCCAAAGACAGGTTTAAAGCACCATCTTTATGGATAATTTATTTTTTCCCCAAGGAAGAATTCACACGTTCACAGGTGGAGAAGACTTATTTTGTGTGGCTGGATTATAAATACAATCAACTGTGATTTTATTTTCTGTATAAATCTTGATAACTTTTCTAAAAATTCCCATTTCCTAGAACAATGACCAAAAGGTATGGTATGAGTTGGGGAGAACTGAAAGTCAAGTCAGCTTGGTATTAAGTATTCTGCACATGTTATTCCATTTCATCCTATAGAGCAATCCTAGGGAGTTACATGCCTATTTGTCAGATGACAGAGATTCAGACATGTTTGGAAAGCATATCTAAAATTACATAGTTGCATACACATAGATTGTCTAGCTACCAAATCTCTGTTCCTTCTTCTCTAATACACTCTGGGACCTCATATCTCAGTTTCCTCACTAAACCCCACTTAACTTCATGGTGGATTGCTTTTGGACTTGATTCTGTCCTCAATTCCTTCTGGTAGGGACTGGCACATGTTATTCTCCTTCTCTGACATTTATTTCCTGCCTCAAAAAAGTTTGCTGCTAGGATTGAAAGAGAAGACACTGGCCAAAAGAATGGAGTTTCTTGTCTTTTTCTTCTCCTTTCTCTTTCAATGCATTAGGGTATGGTCATCCCAGGAAGGTTACCTGCTGTCCTGGTTGGAAGTTAGACATTGGAGACTGTTCATATTCTTCTTTTCAGTAAGACTAATAGTTATCTCAAGTTAACTAACTGTTATGGTTTAGATATGAAGTATCTCCCAAAAGCTACTGTGTTTATGCAGCAATATTCAGAGGTTAGATACTAGATTATGAGAGCTGTAACCTAAAATCAGTTCATTATAGCTTGAGTGGATTAACTGGTTGGTAACTGAAGACAGGTAGGGCATGGCTGGAAAAGTTGGGTTAAATGGGGGTGTGCGCAGGAGGGGTATATCTTCTTTGTAGCCCTTCCCTACTCTTCCTGGCTATGATGAGCAAAATAACACTCCTCTGCCATATCCTTTGCTATGATTTTTCCTTCCTCACCTTGGACCCAGAGCTGTGGACCAGGCTGAATCACTGAATCATAGACTAAATCACTGAAACCATGAACTACAATAAACTTTTTCCACCTCTAAGTTGTTCGTGTCAGGTATTATGGTGACTGCAATGAAAAGCTAAAAAAGTGGTAACAAGAAGTGGGATTGTTGCTGTGACCAATTTGACATGGAGTTCAAAAACCTTTGGAATTGGTTTGTGGGAGGAATTTGGCAAAGTCTGGAGGTGCAGGCTGGAGAAGGTTTAGAATGCTGTAAGTGAGGCTTAATGGGGTATTTTGGTAGGAGCTCAGAAGACCAGAATGGTCATAGGAATGTTAACAGTAAAAGACTGTGCTCTTGAGGTTTTAGAGGTGAAATGATTAGATTATGAGAGCTGTAACCTAACCAGGTCATCCTAGTTTGAATGGACTAACCAGGTGGTACTGTAGGGAGGTAGGGCATGGCTGGAGTAGGTAGTCACTGGGTGTGTGCCCTGGAGGAGAGCATTTTCTCTGTAGCCCCTGCCCACTCACTTTGTCTGTTTCCTGGTCACCGTGAGTGGAGTATTGTACCTCCACCATGTCCTTCTGCTATGATGTTCTGCCTCACCTTGGGCCTAGAGGATTGGAGTTGGCCATCTATGAACAAAATATCTGAATTCATGTACCAAAATAAAATTTCCTTCTCTAAGTATTTCTTATAAGGTGTTTTGGTCACAGCAACAAAAAGCTAACATACTACCCCTCTCTGTCATAGCCCCCAAATCATGAACAGACCACAATGATTGATTATCCAGGAGTTACTAGACTTTTCTTAGAACAGAGTCCTTAACTGTCTTTGGAAAAGAAAGTCCAAACCTCTGTATTTTATTTAGGAAGAACTTTAAGTCTACTTTAAGGTGCTGAGATGTCATGGTAAAAAGTCATGTTGGATTCTCCAGCCTGAACAGGACCCATGTGCAGGAAAAGAATATGTATGGTAAAAATCCACTCACAGTGGGAGTGAGCTGATATATTCATATAGCTCCTTTCTGGATTTCTGTCCATCAACTTTGTGATTTTTCTATAATCAACATTCCTACTCGACATGATCTTGAAGTAAAACAATAGATTTTAGTGTTAGGAATACTGGGTTTTCAATCATTGTCCAGTGACTCATGATCTCATGTGTTGTACACCTTGGAAAAGTCATTTCACTTTTTATGGTTGAATTTGCCTTATATGTAGAAAATCAGTAATTTGAAGAATCATCATGCTTGAAATGTGATCAAGATGCAGCAGAAATTCCTCGTTCTCTCCTTCCTCTTATTCTTTTTTCCTTCTCCTCCTCTATCTCTTTTATCTTTCTCCTCCTCTTTTGTCCTGTTTTTTTCTTCCAGGGATTAGAATGGGTCAATTTGGCAAACTCTTTAAGAACATAGAAATGAGGGAAAGAGAGATTAGATTCTTCAGTTTTCCCGAATGCAAGTGTCTTTAGTAAACTTGGATGTCTTTCACAGATCGCTTCATCTTATTTCTGTCTTTCCTAAATCTACTGACCTAGGGAACAATAGTCCCCAGATGACCAGGGTGAATCAGTTGTGATGTTTGCCGACACTGAGGTAGAATTGACCTTAGTTTCCTGGATAGTCTTCAACAGCTACTTTTTCTTTCTTTGTATCTTTTTCTTTTTTTAACCAGAGAAAAAGGAGTGGGATTTATTCAAGTGTGAAGAATAGAAACAGAACTCTTGTAAGGGAAAAAGTGGATCCTGATAGGGATTGTCCATAAACAGCTACTCTTGATCATCTAAGAAACCATCCTGGGTGGGGAAAGGAGGTTCTGAGAGCATGGATTTCTTTAAAGCAGTGGCCTACCTCAGAATTAGTTGAATGATTGTCAAAACAAAAACTACTGGACTCCTTCATTTGAGTTTCTGATTCAGGGGGTCTAGAGTAGAATGTGATAGCTTAATTTTCTACTAAGCTCCTAAATTGCTGATGCTGTTAATTTGGAGATTATGTTTTAATATTATTGCTCTGCAGATCCATTTCTCATGAAATAATTTTTTCTTTCCATCTCCTCACATCTTTTCATTGCTGTGATTTTTTTGCAGGAGCTAAGCAATGTGGAAAGTGTGTCAAACATTTCCTTTTAGATCCAGTATTTTGTCTGGTATCTAACTGTGGCATACACACCTGTTGTTTCTTGGTACTTTACTCAAAAAATTCAATTTTAACATTTTGTTCATGTTATAAAAGTGGAAAACATTAGCTATTCAGAGATATCTGATCATCAAATAAGTTGCTGTTTGCAGAATAAAGAAGAAACACGTATTGGTATTCTTCTCTGTGATCCCTAGTTCTACCACTTGCTATTTTTTCGGTAGGATTTGAGAATTTAAAGACCCCTGAACATCATAATTAACACTACTATTTGAAACAATTGATCCTGGTGACATTAGGTACATGACCACCATCTTTGAAAAGACACCAGAAGTATATGTCTTACTGAAGTCTCCATGGCATGGAGCCTGTGAACTGACCAACCTGATTCTGAGAAATCATTGCAAAGTTCCAAAAATTCTTTTGGACTATCCCTTTTTATATTTTTTTGAGAATTCTGGAAAGAACTCTCAGGAGAGTCTCTTGGAGGACCCTGCTTAACACTTGCACTGTCTTTTCTGAACTCACAGGCTTCCCACGCAGTGATAGAAGTCATGCACTCAGCCTCACAGCCATCATGTGGCTTCAAGGCAGGGAGCCATCTGCACAATGTCTAGAAAGGCTAGGGTGCACTGGTTTCTTTCTTCCTGGCCTCTAATTTATTGGCAGAGAAATGTTAAGTGGATTTTTTAAAAAGAGTCACCATATTGCAGAAACAGATTGTAGGAAGATGGATTTGGGAGAATAGAATTTGCTGTAGGAGAGAATCCAGGTCCCAAAAAGGAAGGCACATGGCTGATGTAGCAATCCATGCTGCCTGCCCAAGTAAAGGGAAGACTCCTTAACCAGGAGGAGACTCACACCAGGAGAATTTCCTGAACAATTACTTTGTGCAAAATCCTGTGCTACATGCTTTTTATGAATTAAGTTTTAATGTATGAGTTAGTTACTATTATGATTCTAATCTTATAAGTAGGAAAATAAAGGTAATCTTTTTAAAGTTGTACTGCTATTAAGTGGTAGAGTCAGAATTTGAAACTGTTATCAATCATAGTAGAAGTTGTAGAAAAACTTAAAGTGAAACCAAGCATTACTGTTTATGTCACTAATAGCATATTATAAATTGAATTGTGTCCCTCCCCAAACGTATATGTTGAAGCCCTAACATTCGATGTGACAATGTTTGGAGGCAGGTCCTTTAAAGTAAGATCGAAGAGGTTGCAAGTATGAGAGACTAATCCAATTTGACTGCTGTCCTTATAAATAGAAGGAAAGACACCAGGGATCTGCATGCATGGAGAAAGGTCATTTGAGGACATGACATGAAAATGGCTTTTGTAATCTAAGAAAAGAGGTGTGGGAGAAACCAAACCTGCTCACATCCTGATCTTAGATTTCCACTTTCTGGAAATGTGAGAAAATAAATTCCTATTGTTTAAGACAGTCTCTGGTATTTTGCTATGGTAGCCCTAGTAACTAAAACACCTTGCCACCATCATAGGTGGGATGTACTCTGCTGTTCTTTGACTTTGAGTTTGGTCACATGGTTTGGCTGGTGGAATGTTAGCAGACCCTACGAGAGCAGAGGTGTACAAACGTCTGGGTGAGTCAGCTTGCTTTCTTGTTCCTGTCCTAGTGCTATGAGAAGGGTGTGCTCCACATAGGAAGATGAGAGACACGGAAGTAGTGTTTTGCAGCTTAGAACAGAGCCTAAGTCAGAGACAGTAGTGTACTACCAAGGCCCTCACTCTTCTCAAGACTGACCCACATGACTGACAGTAAATAATCATTGTCTTAGTTCTTGAGTTTTGGGGTACTTTGTCAGGCAACATTAATATGGCAACAACTGCTATATCAATAAAATATTAGAGGAAGGAACTTTAAAAAGTTTTTGCATAAGAATTTTTCTGGCCATTCATTGGAGGTGGAATGGAAAGATACTTGGAGAAAAAGATGGATAAGGGGCAGCTCTAACAATCCTCCCAATAATTCCAACAAGCAGGACAGTCTATATTCTTCTAAAATGAATAAAATGAAATTGAAATATTATTTCTACTTATTCCAGGACTATATTTGAGAGGCGCAGGGATAAGAAGAAAGAGAAGGAGAAGAAGGAGTGATAGGAGGAGAACGAGGAAGAATAGCAGGATTTTTTTGGACTCAGTCATGCTTAGTGGAAATGTCCTGGCTTTGTCACTTACTAGCTTTGGATGACCAGGCACAAATTACATAACCTTATTGAGATTTGAACTTCAGTTTTCTAATCTGTAAAATAGGGATGCCAATATAATCCTTCCCACCCACATTGGTCCTATCTCCCTAGTCAGAAAGGTCTGACTCAGTGTGTGTACTGCTTCCTTATGGCCAGGAATAGTGATTATAGGCTGAATGTAAAGTCTCATGTCCTAAGTATGTAGCCTGAGGGGTAAGGTGTGGAATCCTGCAATCTAGCATCTACCTTGTCATTGTTGTAAGAATGTTCTATATAGTTTCCTCTGGTAACTTAGGTTAACCTATGACAGATACCACCAGTGACAGGAAGCCTGTCACCTGTGTCTGCTTGTCCCAACTTGAACAGCATATTAGGAAGATTTTCCTTATATTGAGTGTCAATATACTCTTGCCTTCTGGAACCACACAGAATGACATTCATGCTCTTTTCACAGCTTAGCCTTTGACTATTTGAAGGCATTTCTATGTCTTACAGATTCTTCCATCCACATATTCATGGAGTAAGCATGTATGGAGCAGTGCATCAGGATTATGTTAGTGGTAACAAATGAAAAATTCTTCTTAAACTGAACTCCACAATCCATCTATTCAATCTTGTATTTGAAAAAAAAAATCACTGAGTATATTTTACGTTTCAGATACCACTCCAGATGCTAAAGATCTAAAGATAGAGCAACAAAGAAAGCAGTCTGCATCTGCAACAAGCCTAGGTTCTAGAATGTGTGTGTATGTGTATGTATGTGTGTATATATATATATATATATATATATATATATATATATATATAATGAGGAGAGACTGTGGAGTGGGGAGTTCTGAAAATTAATCACTCATAATAAGCTGAAACTTACAGAAATATTGGAGGTGCCCAAATGGAGAACCAAGGAAAAGTAGGTTTTAATATGGGGGAAGAAGTTTGTGCAAATGCCTAAGGCATGGGAAGAAGACTTAAAATTCGTCCACCCAATTGCATGATTTCAGTTTCCTCTTAGCCAGGGTACTCTAGGATATGGAGAACTTGGGCAATCTCGGCGCTTCATAAGACAGGGACTTTTCTCTCTGTGTTCATTTCCCTTCTCTCATTTCAACAGACCATGTAAGTTCTCAGGGTTTTTTCTTTACTTGTGAAAAATAGGAGTGTGGAGCAAAGGTGGGCTGGCAAATCACGTTCTTTGAGAATCTGATAGTTTGTAAGACTTTTTATGGAACTGTTTTGTTTAGTCATAACAGCCTTCTTCTAATGATATTATTATCTCTAATTCTATAAACATATTCTCTCAGCTCTTATATTTGGAATATAACCAGGATCAAAACATTTCTTACTATCTCCATCATCTCCCCTGTTGCCTGTTGGTGAAGCAATGAATAGCTCTCACTCAGACTGTTGTACTAGTCTCCTAACTGGCTTCCCTTGTTATATCCTTCCTTATTCTCCAGAATGATTTATAAAACTCATGGAAGTCTGACTGTATCACTTCTCCATCTAACACCATCCAATGGCTTCCCAGAGATTTGCAAAAAACCCACCCTCCTTACCAGATCTTTAAGGCTTCCATCACTTGGCTAGCCTTCCACTTCCCGATTTCTCTTCCACCCATGTCTCTATTCCACCTACTCAAGTCATTGTCATGGCTTCCTTCCCACATTACTGAAACATGACCAGCTCCGTGGAGCTCAGCCTTTTGCATTTGTCTCCTCTTCGTGGAACTTTCCTTCCTCAGCTAACTGTGTGGCTGCCTCCCTCCTTTCCTTCAGGTCCTTGTAACAGTGTTCTTCCCTGACCAGTGTTACTTACTCCCATCATGCTCAGTTCTTTTTTCCTATATTATTTTTTTCTTCATATTTCTCATCACTTTGAAACTTTTTGCTTTTGTCTATTTTTTCTTCAAAAATGTTTGCCCATGAAGACAGGGACTTGGTGTTGTGATGTTATTTACTTTTTTTTTTTTTTTGGTTCTTCTTTAGTGCTTAAAATATCACCTGACTTAAAAAGACATTCAACAAATATTTGTTGAGGGCCATGGGAATATAAGCAACTTTCCCAGGTTTATACAGTTAGTAAACAGTAAAATGAAGATTTGGACCCAAGCCCTTCTAGTGCTATGTATCATGTCATTTCTAATTTATTTTTTCTGTCCCTTACTTACTGCCTACATATTATGACTAATAGGAATGACCAAGTAGATCTTTGTGGATATGACTTCTTTAGAGAAATTTGCTCAGTAAAGAAACACGAGAGTTAATGAAAAAAATTTCTATTTTGATAAGTATGGAAATTTTACAAAGTGCATATACTCAGCTGCCTCTGTAACAAGACATTATGGTGAATTTTAATTTCCTTTTCTCTGTTTTTCTTTTCTTTTCCTTCTTTATTTCTGTGAGTGTGTGTTGCTAAGGATCCAACACGGGGCATCGCATATGCTAGGCAAGTGGTGTACCTCTGAACTACACCGCAAGCCCTCCTTTTCTGTTTCTGTCAGTTCAAAAATCCTTAATTTTCATTTCACATAACGATTTTCCTATCCTTAAAAAAAATTAGAATCAACCACACATATTCCTAAATAGCTTTCATGGTTTCTTCCCTGATTGGGGAAGCATAGAGAAAGTAGCTTGCAATGAGCACCGCCAGGTGATACTATATCCTCCCTGGTGTTGTGAAAATGGCAATCCTTTTGGCCCTCTGTTGTAGTTCAAGCAGGCTGAGTATATTGGTACCAGCATACCCTGGGCTTATGTCAACCCTTGCTTTCTGGCTTATATTCATTTAGCCCTGTGACAATGGCTGTAAAGGTCCACTGGCTTTGGGTGCACCTCTTATCTTCTTATTAAAGTCTGTATATTCCAGAGTTGGCTTCATTAGTAGACATACTATCACATATGACCTTTCACAATGTGACATATGCATGCCTTCACTGAACATTGGCATTTTATTTCTTTTCTTTGAATCTGGGTGGTTCAGTGACTGTGGCGCAGATAATGGTATAAGCCTTCTGAGGGTGCCCTAAATGGTGATGTAGATTCTGCTTGGTCCTCCTGGGTACCCCAGCCATCATGCTTGTAAGGAAGCTACCAGAAACATGAAAGCCCAGGTATAATCACAATCACAGGGGAGGTTTCCGTTGACAGCCAACACCAGCTGCCAGACTGTGGAGAAGAACCTACCCTGACCCTGGTGAGCTTCAGGTCCCACTCTCTGCCCTTCTTTGCCTGATATCACATAGAACAAAACTGAGCTGTTCTCCTAAAAGTATATTCAAATTTTAGATTCAAAGAAAAAATAGATGGGGTCATTGTGTTAAGCCACTAAGTTTTGGGCTGGTTCATCACTCAGCAATAGAAAATTAGAACACTTTGAAAATGTTGAGATCGACAACCATGTGATATTCCTACTGTGTCTTGCTCTGAGTCATACAGATTGTGTATTCTTAATGAATATATGGTAAAATAGATCAGTAAGTTAATCTTTCTTCTAAAGTGAATTCAGGCATATTCAATAATTTCTTATAGATCTCACAAAGAGCATGGCCACCACTGCCAATATTTTGTAGGGAAATATAGAAGGCAAAAAAATGGCTTGAAGGAAATAGCTAACCTTAGGTAAGGGGTGCAGTTATCCATATCAATTATCAGTAAGTTATTGATTAGCCAAGGTAGCAGCAAGTCAGTTGTGGTCAGCCCATGGCAGTTCCTCAAGTGAGTGGACAGTGGTCAGTAAGTCATCAGCTGGTCATTCTCTTATCAGTTGGAGATGGGTGCATGATTGGAATGTCAAAAGCACCCATTGCAAAGAGGGTTATGTATTAACCCATCGGTTACCTTCCATCCCTCTTTCCAACTCTGTCAATTCTCTTTACAGCAGAAAAGGAGTTCCTCTTTCTTACAGTCACTCATGGGAATGGGCTGTGATTTGAAGATCTCCATCCAGCTAGGATTGAGATTAATGAATCAAAGAAGACTGACCATACCTTAGAAAGAAAAAAATTATTCTTATACATAATCTTATTTATTTGTGCCTATAATATATACTTTGAAGAATCAACAATTAATGACAAATGGAGTTGTAAGAGTTGACAATTAAAATTTTTTAAATAACTGCAGGACATTTGTTGCTTTTTAGAAGTGAGGCCCATGTCTATGAGGGTACACAGCTAGAAATCAATGAGGGTCAAGGTTAAACCATTAGTCTGAACAGTGATCCTTAGTGAAGTAATTCTCTTTTGGTAAACAAAGTTGATGTTGCTTTTGAAAATCGTGTTTTCTCTGTCTGATTGTGCCACACCTCAAATGATGAGTAAACAGAGTAAAAAATATCATGAAAAAGGAAAATGATAATAAAAATCTCTGGTGAGCCCAGGGAAGGGGCATGAGTCCAGTAGAGACCTCTGTCAGTTGGATTCTTCCAGAAGCAGATGCTGAGACAGTTGGTTGTAATTGGAGTGGAAAGCCTGTGAGGAAGTACCAGGTTGTGGGGGTCAGGGATCAGGGAGATTCTGACTGTAGTGTAAGACTCATAAAGTCTTGGACAACCCACAGGTAGCAAGGACTGCCACTAGAAGAGTCCTGCATTGCACTGAAATGCCCAGGTTCTGGAACACTGTCATACCTGGGCTGCCCTGGAAGAGCACAGCCTTAGCTGGAACTGGAGTGAAGTTATTAGACTTCACAGTAGGAAGCTGTCATTTATCTGCACTGCAAGGAGCTGAGCTGTGTACTACCAATACTGCCACAACCTCCAAACAGAGGTAATTTTTCATAACAGGAGGAGCCTTGTTGGAGGGAGAAAACTCCCTCAGTACTGAGCTTCGAAAAAGCCTAAGCTCTCTGGTGGTTACTTTGCTGTTTTGCCCTCTTCCCTTGTAGCTCCTTCCCAGTAAGGAGGAAAGTTTCTCAGTCAGGATTCTGAGCACCACGGGGCTGAGTGTGTTGAGGCTCCTGGCAAGTTTAACTTGAAACACATAGGCACACTGAAACATCCTAGTGAGGAGCGAGGACAAAACCAGGCACTTTGTCCCTTCCACTCCACATCCTATTGGGCTCACTCACTATCAAGGGAAGCCCTGGTGGACAGAAGCAGTCAGTGCCTTCCTTTTGTCTATTGGATTTGGTCACTTGGCAGGCATTGGATGGAATGCTTCCATAGGACAGAGGATCAAGGAGCTTAGAAATATCTTAAATCAGGAAAAGGGGATTGCAATACCAGAGACAGTGGTGGCAAGAGTGAGCCTTGTTCACAATCCATTAATTCATGACTCATTCACCTGGGAAGCAGTGCTGTGAAACAGTTCCTGGTTTGGATGTGTTTGGACACCTTCAATCCTTTGTGATTTGTCTGAGAATTGCTTTGATGACTGCCTGCTAACCAGTGAGATCAACACACGTTTTGCTTCTGAAGTCATAGGAGCAGAAGGAGAGGCTGGGTGAAAAGCCCTGTCCCTGTCCTAGTTGTGGGTCAAGAGAATTATCCTTCTTGTTTTATCTTTTAAAAATACTCTTGCTATTTCTAGCAAAACAGAAGGAAGAGTGGCAGCTGAGGCTCCTGTGGTGTAAGAGGAAAGTGCTCATCATTTGAAATAAGAGAGCTGCATTTGAGCCTGAGAATTACAGTTTCTAGCTATGGGATCTGGGCAAGTTTTTAAATTTCCTTGAGTCTGGTTTTTTTTTTTTTCTTCTTCTTCTCATATATAAAATCAGGATCCCTTTCTGTCTCTCTGCTTACTTCTATTATTCAATACACATTTATTGAGCTATATAGCACTAGGTACTGGGGAAACACAGATCAACCAAATCTTCAATAGCTTCAAAGATCCTAGTGCAAGAAAAATGACAGTCAAGTGTACATGTGCAGTAGTAGGGACTAATCATGGCACAGTACAAAGTTATTGGCCTCAGCATTAGTGTAAAGAAGGAATTGATGATCTCTTAGGAATTATTACAGAGAACTGTGGTGTCTGAGCAAGACTGAGTCGGGAGCAACTTAGGAACAGTGAACTAGTTGGGGTCACAGCAGGGATGAGGGAAAGAAAGTCAAAACAATATATCCTGTGCAAAGGTCTTGGAAACAAACTGCTTTGTTATTGAGTTGTTGATTTTGAGGCACGTGCATGACACTCAGGTCCTTCTGATAACTGGACACCCAGAGCCAGATCAATGAGGAATGAGTGGTCAGGAGGGCAGGCCATGTATGGGGAACCTCAGCATGTGCACAACAGCAGGACTGGAGACCTCACAGTGGAAAGGACTGGAACTGAACTCAGGAGAACATTAAAACTGAAGTGCATTGGAAAAGATATGTCCATGCATGAGGCCTAGCAAAGAGAGAGATAGGAAGAAACTAGGTGGAATCATACTGCTAAGAGCACAGCGAGAATGTTCTGGGCTCCACATATCTCATGGAGGCCAAGGTCAGTAAAAACCCAGGTGATTCATGGAATTTAGCAAGTATGAGGTCAACGGTGATGGAGAGAACCATGAAATAATAACTTAAGGCATTGAAAAAAAGCTTTGAAAACTGCAAAGTGCCATGGAAAAGAAATGTCAGATCCTGATGGAGGAATTAGCCACCGTAGGCTGATCAATTCGGAATGTGCTGCAAGAATGACATGAAATTCTCCACTGCAGAGTCACAGCTTCTCAATTGCTTCAGGTGGATAAAAGAACAGCAGCATTTTAAACAGACACCCTTGTGCTCACCATGAGTGGCTTTTTCTTTAAAAAATGCTCTTATATCCTTATCTCAAAGTTACCTTGTTGGCTCTAGAAGATTGTCTGAAATTTGTCACTTAGGAGAAAAAGTAAAATTGGGGGCATAAGAAAGAAAGTGAGAAAGAAATTGTGAGTTACAGGGTCATTGCTATGTAGGAATAAATAATTCTGGTGACTGGGTGGCAGTGCTGGGTTGTTGAATTCATTCTCCAAAGTGAGAAATTTTAATCTTAAAGTCAGTTTTGGATAGTGCCAATAGGGATAGGGCTTCCAGCAGAACAAAATAGATTTCACAACTAATAGTTTTATCCTGTAAAAAGAAAAGGAAACTAATAAAATATAATAAGAAGAGAAGTATGGTTGCTGGGGAAACCATATCTGGAGGCTGTGCGTGCTTTCAATAATTCAGTGTAGTTATCATGGTGCGTTGCAAGTGACCCATGGCTGTGTGCTGCAAGGACACAGCTGGAGTAAGGGTCATAAAACTCTGAATCCACTGGTCTACAATATCCACTTACAATATGAACTGAGCTCTATGCAAATATCTCAAGTGGAGTCTTATAAAATATTGTGTATTGTGGCCATGATAAGACTCATACTCAGACTTGGGATTGAACATACGTAGCACTTTCTTGCCTTGACTCTTAACTGTTTCCTCTGCTTAGTTTGCTCTTCTCCAAATGTCCGCATGACAATTGACCTCATCATTTTTAGACCTTTACTTTTGCACTTCCTTCTCGGTGAAGACTTCTTGACAATCCTATTTAAAATAGCACCTGCATCCATTCACCATCTCTCCCTCTTCCCTTCCCTGCTTTATTTTTTTTCTATAGCACTTATCACCATATGATATATATATTTACTAGAATGTTAGCTCCCCAAAGCAATAATTTTGCTTTCTTTGATTACTATCATACTCCCGATATCTAGCAGAGTGCTTGGCATATAAGCATTCAGTAAATATTTTCTGAATGAGGGGAGGAAGGTGCTTTGGTAGCCTGTCAAGGTTTTTAGCTCTGAAGAGAGACTTTCAAATTTCTGGAAAAATATTTTGGTCAGAAACTATCCAGTTACTACATAGTTTTCTTTGTTCACCAGGCTCTTCATTTAAAGCCTGCATGACATTGTTCAAGGTTACAAAGAGCTTCCCGAATCTCCGCTCCAAGTCTTCTCTCTGCCATCATATTCAACATGTCCTTCCAAATTCTTGGCAGGTCATAGGTTGGAGCCATTCCTGAGACCTATAGAAATTTGGAACACCAAAGCACACAGGATCCTAAAATGTCTTTCAATCTGGCTTGTGTTTCTATAGATGGAGAAATTAGAATTCAAAAAGGTATCATAATTTTCCCAATGCTATGCAACTCATTTTGTGGGCTGCTCTTACGGAAGTGAGGAGAGACTGAAGCTGTACGTTAAGTCTTCAGATATGTTTTCATATAAGTTACATTCCACGCTTTTATAATTATGTCAAAATGGATTCTACTGTATGTATAAACTACAAAGAACCAATAAAAATTTTTTAAAAATGTTCTCACATAGGTGCATCTGATGTTGGTCTGGTATCATGATTTTATGTATGGGTTAATAAATACATGGTCATAAATGTCAAATTACCTCAGACTGCTCAATGCATTAGTGTTAAAGTCAGGATTTGGACCCAGGTTTGCTTGGATTCCAATTTTATTCTCCATGGAATAAATTTTCCTTTTGCTCTAACTGGTAGGAAAGGCCACACACATGACAGTGTGAAAGTGTGTCTGCTTGCTTTTATTCATCTTTATGTTTCTGAAAGATGGTTTCACCTTTCCTGTTGCAGCAGATGTGGTATTCTTCTTCTTTCTAAGGGTCGACCTTTTATCATTTTTATTCCTTCTTTCCTGCATCTGCATTTGCCCTTCCTCTCCTTTGGCCTCCCCTGACAGCGTTTAAATGTGTTTAGTGTTATGTGTGTCTTGTAGTAAAAAAGAGCAAAGCGAAGTGGCTGTCTCACATTCTCCTGCTGCTAGAGATCTCACTTCTCCATTTTCCTTACAATCAGACTTCCTAAAGCCTCAAACTTTCCCTCCTGCATTTACTCTCTTCCTATTTCTCCTCAACCTTCTGCAGTTTGGCCCTTACCATTTAGCACTTTCGAAACTGGACCTTCAAATGTGGGCCAGAGGATGTAGGCATTGGGTAGAGCATGAGGGCTCACAATGGGCCAAGAAGAAATTTGGGGGTGATGGATCTTCTCATTTTGATTATCATCATCATTCAATAAGCGTAAACTTGGATTTTGTTCTATGCCAATTATGCCTCAATGAACCTGTTGATGTAAACTGTGTGGCTTAAGAAAAAACTGTTCCTGCTAAAAAGACTGTCAATCTGTTGATAAATCCAGTGACTTTTCTTCAGCTTTATCTCACTTGAGCCTTCTATATTATTTGACATGGGGAACCACTCAATGATTCTCCAAGCTCTATTCCCTTGGATTTTGCATAAACTTGCTCTTGCGCTTTCTGCGTGCAGCTTGCAATTTAGTTATTTCTTGATGGACCGCTGTGGTTGTTGCAAACATGACTTCAATAATCTCTCCCATCCATTGGTACATATTTCTATGCAATGGAACTACGGTCAAGAGGTGGAGTTTATTTCTGCATTTATTGATTCTGAGAATGGTTATATGATTGTCTTTAAGGAAAATTGGTAATAGGATGTAGAAAATTTAACAAATGTGATGCTAGCAAGAACTTAAGAAATGATTGCATAATTTGGCTTGTCTTATTCTGACTGTAATTCCAACTCTGAGCCTGCAGTAGGAGTGAGCAGCTAGCTTGTTAGGGAGGTCATGTAATGTAAGAAGAAACCAAAACATTCTGTCTTGCCAATTACCTGAGAGGTGAATGAGATCATTTTAGACCAATCATTTCTTTGAGTCACTGATCCTCTGTAGCCATATGAATGACTACAGGTGAGACCAGGTTCACCTGCATGAATCTCGCCCAGACTGCTGAACTACAAGCTATGGGCAAACAAAAGCCACTAACTTGTAGGGTATTTGTTAGATAGCAATAAATAAATGATACAGTCTTCTATTCAACATCTCTTCAATGTAATGTTTTTTTCTCAGTCATCACATATTTTCACTAATATCAATCTTCTAATGATTCCTGAAACAATAGCTCCAAAGAAAATATTTTTTTCTGATTTCTTGATCATGAAAAACTGTGGTTGAATCTTAGCTATACTTTGTGGACCTCAAATTATGACATCCAAAGGGAATTCACCCCTGTCACTCCAAACTTGCATCCATTATTTTCTGTAAATCAAAGAATATATAAATCTTCACATTGTTTTAATTTATAAATTTAGAGTCAATCTCTTCCTGTCTCTGTGTGCAACATTTGACCAATCTCCAAGTGCTATGACTATTTCTCCTCTATCCCTTTAAATTGTATACTTCTACTTGAACACATTGTGATTTTCTTAATTCTGATCATCATAATTTTCTGCCAGAATTACTTTCAACATCTTAAATGGATGTGATCTTACCATGTAGCTGCCAACTAACTCATTCTTGAAAACAAAGTGTGTTCCTTAATTTTTGGTTGCAGCATATACGTTCACTCTGTATATTGTATACATATATGTATAGGTCATATATGTGTGTGTGTGAATGTGACTGTGAGTGTGAGATAGAGAGAGTGTGCGTGTGTGTGTATGCTGTGCATAAGTCCACAAGGTCAGTTTGTTATTGGATACCCAATACTCATTTATCTCAGACCCCGCCCACATTTGTGGATCATGGAAGAGTATTAAAACATTAAAACCTCATGTTCTCTTGCTATGGAATTGTCTAATTTTTTGACAGATTTTGAGTTTTATATTTGGAGTCTATATCTCTTAGGTGTCTATGAGTTTGTAATGGTTATGTCTTTCTGAAGAATTTAAATTTTTTTATCATTTTGAAGTGACTTCCTCAAACACTAACAAAGCTTCCTACCTTAAATTTTATTATGTGTGATACTATTTTCTGTGCTGATATTTACTTAATGCATGCTTTTCTACATTTATCTTATAGCTTTCTGTTGCCTTTGTGTTTTAGGTATATTTTTACCTAGTCTATCATTAATCCATGAGATTTCTCTGCTTCCATTTGTAATGACTAATGGTATATGTGCATTTATTTCCATGTTTGTATTTTATACTTTCCATTGGCCTAGCTTAAAATTTCTTTTTCCTTTGTATTAAGTAATATCCCTGCCTACTTATCATTTCATGAGTTTTCTTCTGTAATTTTAGACATTTTTTATTCCATTTATCTTATTTAATTAGTTACTATAGAAGTTTTTACTGAATATAATTTAACATAGCCTAAAAGCAATCAAAACTTTGATTTATTTTCCCCAAATGTATGAAATATAAAATAGTTAATTTCCAAATATTCTCCCAGAATTTATATGATCTTGGTACTTAACTTTTTGTATCTTATTCATATTTTATGATACACATGGGGAATTTTTTATCACTATTTCATATAATTAAATGCTTGGAGTTACTCATATATTTACCATTTTCTTTGCTTACTATTCTATCTTAAATCTCCAATCTTCCATTTGAAATCATTTTCTTCTTTTTTTCCTTTTTTTTTTTAAGAGAGAAAGAGGGGGAGAGAGAGAGAGTGAGGGAAAAAGAGAATCAACTTTAGTTTATCATCTGGTTTGGATTTCTCTAACACTTAGTTTTGTACGTGGTGCTGGGGTTTGAACCTGGGTTCTTGTGCATGCCAGGCAAGCATGATGCCACTGAGCCACAGCTCCAGCTCCCCATTTTCCTTCTTTCTAAAGTACATCATTTAGGAATTCCTTTAGGAAGGGTCTTTTGGAAGCTAATCTAGGATTTACCTGTCTGTAACTGTCTTTCCCTTACCCTCATTTAAAAAATATTGCCTTGATGGTTATAACATTCCTGATCAACAGATCCTTTATTTCAGTAATTTGAATTGTCCACTGTTAGTGGAGGGATTCTAGCTCTCAAGGCTCTGGAGGTAAGCGATTTTTCTGGGGACCTTTATAGACTTTGTCTTTTACTGTGTGTTTAGAAATTCTTTACACAGTATCTTGATGTGGGGTTGTGTTTATTTATCCCACTCAAATTAAGGATTAAAGAAATCATGTCTTTCATCAATTCTGGAAAAGTTTGAGCTATTCTTTCTTCAAATATTATTTGGTTGTTTACTATTGATACTTTTTAAATTCCCATTAAGTGTGTCTTACTCTATTTCTTTGTCCCTTAACCTTGTTTGCATCCATATTCCAGTTGAGTAATTGTGTTTTTATTATGGAATGATTTCTAGTACAATAATTTTTGCTTCAATTGTGTCTAATATGTTATTCAACCTACATTTTGGATTTTTATTGTTACTTTTTTATTTCTACAAGTTATCTTTGAATCTTTCAAATATGCTCAGACATTTGTGAGGCTGAAATTTGGTAACATTTAAAAATGTAATATATATTAAATCATGCATATTTTATTACATTTAAATGATCTATCTATCTGAATCTAACCACTCTAAAATCTGAAGAAGCTGTGCTTCACTTTCTTCATCTGGCAACTGTAGATAAAATAATTGCTACTCACTGAATTATTTTGAGGATTAAATAATTTAATGAATATAAAGTCCTTTGAAGAATAGCATATCACGGAGTAACCTCAACAAGTTAGTTATTATTGCTCTTGTTATTTGTGGAACTGATTTTGTTGTTTACTGACACCAAGTGGCCTCCCTGCCTCCCACGTGTTAAATAATTTCTCTTTGTGGGCTTTTGCTCCTTGAAACACAGTTGAGACTTTCCTGTTGGATGCCTTCCTCCAAAGAGGACTCACTATTGGCATTTGCTGGGCCATCTAGATCCTACTATTCCCAATGAAATTTAATTGAATCCTTAGTTTGGATGTTTTCATGCCAGACTGGTAGTGTGCATTTCAACCCCAAATATGCCCAAGAGTGGGACTGTGGCTCTGAATTCTCAGGGAAGATTTCTTTTCCCTTTATTCAGAGAAAAAATAGAGGGGTGAACTTCATGAGTATCATTCGGTGCAAGGTAGGTTCTTTGTTAGGTCCCAGCTTTTGTAGGTGTCACTGACTGCTGGTGCCATTGTATGATGACCCTATATCTTCAAGGTCACCCCTAGCTTAAGGACTTTCTGACTTCTGTGAATCCATTTATTCTGGTCATTTTGAAACTAACTCTCTTTCTATCTAAGTACTTCCTTAAAAATGGGTTTTGATTATTTTATTCCAGAGTTTGTGAATGTTTTGAACCCAGATGTTTTTCCTGTAAAGGGCCAATTAGTAAATAGTTCAGGCTCTGAAGACCACAGGTTCTCTGTTGTAGTTTCTAGCTTTGTGGATGTAGCCTCAACATTTCCATAGACCATTTGTAAATGAATGGGCATGACTATGTTTCCCTTAAACTTTTTTTACAAAACTAGATGATGGACTGGATAAAAATCATGGGGCTATAGTTTTTCCACCTCTGTTGCAAAACAGCTGGCAATAGAAGGTATCACAATAATCCTTTTGAAAATGTTGCTAACATTTTTGGCAGCAATAGCAGTGGAGAACTAAGGCCCCTGCCTGACTGAAAGCTTTCCTTTCTGGTTAAAACTTAAAGACTCATAGGATAAAATCTGACAGTGTTTCCCAGGGACAGAGTCCCTGGGGAGAAAGAGAAAGGAACTGAGCATAAGCTAGAGTTGAGATGTGGAGAGATCTTCAATTCATTCATTCATTCATTCGTTCCAGGTTCTTTTTAAGGGTGTCATCTCTCTGCTTTTTGGAATGAATCCCCAAGCAGCGTAGGTGCCTAGAGATCTTGAAATTCCTTCCAATCTCTCTATTGCTCATTAATGTCTGTACAACCTCCAAGCCTGCAAGCCCTTCCTCTTCCAAGGTACTGTCTTTCCCTATCTTCAGTGACAGAATCTGCCAGAATAATTGCCCTTTTGTTTCTTTAAACCAACTTAGGTCCTTGCCATAAATTAATGTTATGTTTTGACTGATTCACTAGGCCTCAACAATAATGTTGTCTCAGTTAACTGAAAAGCAGGCAAAAATGGGAAGCTGGGTACCCTTTCATAATTTCTTGAAATTTGAGTAGCAAAATCTTCCTTTTACAACAAAGGTAACTTTTATAAATTTTTGGGAATGTCAACATTTCTGTAGAGCTGATTGTGAAATCTCATTGGTTGGAGAGAATTCAAGCATGTTTTAATGAGCGTAGCTGCTGGGTGCTGTAGATGGACCTGCAGGAGCAGAGTCTGCGGCTATAGGAGCAAAAAGATTTTTAAGACCCCAGCTTTAAATGTGGTTGCTCAAAAGCTGGGTTTTGTCATTCTCTTATTTGAGTCTCTTTGAAAATCTGGCATTTCCATGGGCATGTTGTTAGAGCAAGCCAGGGTCCGTGTCAGCTCAGAGGTTAATCGCACTAATTAACAGAAAGGACACAGTCTTCTAAAAGTGCCCCCAGTAGACTGACACATTTTTTTTTCTGTTTCATTAGGGTGACTTTGGAAAGGTTGAAGGCAAATGGCACCTTTCGCTTTAAAAATCGAAACTGTGGCTTTTTCACCCTTTTCAAAGTTTGAGTTTGAGAAATCCACAGAGGCAAGGGTGCCAACACTTAACATTATTCAGAAACATACACGTGGGGAACCTGGAGGGAAGGAAAGGCTGCATTTTTAAGTGATTCCTTCTTGCTCTTGATCCCTTTATGCCTAGCTCTCTTCTTCCCAACACTTACTTTAAAAACCCTCCTCCTCCTCCTTCCAGTGAAAACCCACGCTGTATCACCGAGTCTGTTGTAGAAGAACAGACTGGAAGACATCTGCCTCTTGCCTTATTTTTTTAAATTTCTCTAAATGATAGAGCCAAGTCTCCACACCAGAGCTCCCACTCCCCGAACAAACCAAATGGCGGCTGTTGGCAGCATATTGACAGCTTGTTAATGAAGGAATCCTTGACAGTGTGACAACCTGCGGGCTGCCGCAGGAAGCCAAGCCCGCCCCCACACCAACCCCAAGTAATTAACAGGTGGGGAAAAATAGCAACTAACTGCTGCTGAGGAGAAGAAAAATACTCACCCAAATGAATTATGCATATTAAAAAATAATTTGCAATCTCTTTCCTAGTTCTTGCTAGCACGCTCCACCGCAAAGTGCTGTGACATTAGGCTGGTTGAGCTTGGATTTGATGCTAAACTTGGCCACCTACTGACTCTGTGACTTGGGGAAAATTCCCTCACTCAATCTCAATTTGTGATGAGTAACATGGTCAGAAACTATTTATGAAGGCCCAATAATCTATGTCACATATTGGTGTTGAATTGTTAGAAGCTCTCTTTATGATGATAAATTTGCCAAATAGATCTGTCAAGTTTTTATGTTGTGAGGCTATGGTTTTAGTTTTTTTATATGTGCATGAAGCTTTAAATTGTTATGTCTTCCTGGTGAATTGGGGCTTTTGTCTTTAGAAAGTGACCCCCTGTACATCCAGTCACACCTTTTATCTTACAAGTATTTTTGTGATTCCATCTTTGGTGTTGATAGCTCTGATAGCTCAGCATACACATACACACACACACACACACACACATATTCATGTATACACATATATACATACATATATACATATATATAATTCTGTTTATTTTACATTTATGTGCTCTCAGGATTCATAGGACTAGAGATGAAGGATGAGCGGATAGAGAAGGAACTGACCGATTCAGGTTGACTATTACTTAGCTAAGGTGTCCACACTGATCCTGTTTCCAACCTTCTTATTTAGTTCCAAAAACCTAAAATATATTCACATGTATTTGAATAAAGAAAGCCTCTTGAAGCTGCACATGCTGCCACCACTCATGCCAGTATGACTACTTCCATCCTGCCTCTGACCTACACCAGGAAAGATTTGGAGGGAATTTCTCAAAACTTAAATTTATAGCTCTTTGCATATGACCATGGGTTCAAGTTAGTTTAGGATGACTTAAGATGATTCGGAATACTTGTTTTCAAGCTCTTCTAGGTCTTAGAGTCCTTTGTGAACGTAATGAAATCTATGGATCCTCTCCAGGAAAAAATGCACCAATACAAGATTTTTTCAAACCATTTCCTCCTATCCTGTGCATCCATGAAAATTCCAGAGGCTTGATCCAGGGGGAAAGATCTTTATTTAAATATGAATGTTATAAACATTAAGATGCATAAAAGACAGGATGCATATTTTTTTTTAAAATTCAAATTTAATTATCACAATGCAGACTATGTAGTTCTGGCAGAAAAGTCTAGGATGGGATCTGGTTCAGCAGTGAGACTGAAATGGGATGCCTATGCCTGTGTGCTCTGGAGACCTAAGCTGAGGCCTAAATGAAAATGTCTAGGACGAGTGAACCCAGAGTCCAGATCGAGCACCCAGGAAACATCTCCCAAAGGAGATCTCCATAACACAGGGCATGCCTCCAGCTTCAACTGAAGAGCATCCAAGGAGAAGGTACAACAAAGTAGAACCCCACCATGTGAGATGGTCAGTGGATGTAACAGATGGAACATTCCTATATAAGAAAGTAGAAGTAATAAAATGAGTTGAAAAAAATACTTTAAATATAAGTGTGTTGAAATTATCTAAAGTTTCAAAAAGGAGTAATATCCTTTTTGAATATCTACATAATAAATATGTAGATAATGAAAAATGATGGGCTAACGTGAAAAAGAAATAAAATAAGATTTTATTTAGCATCAGAAATAAAATAAGATTGCTATAGGTATGGGGGAATCTTTAAAAATCCTTTAAATAATAGTTTAGACATAACTAAAGAGTGATTCATTAAAATGGAAAAATTATCAGAGAAAATCATCTTGAATGTTGTAGAAACAGATAAAATGCTGAGATCTATGAAAGAGAAGTTGAAGAATGGAGGAGAGAATGTGAGATCTCACTCAAAACACACTGTAATGAAACTACAACATTCTTGCCTAAAGGGAAAGTTCTCAACATTACCAGGCAGAAAGATTATCAAAAAAGTCACTGTCAGAGAGAAAACAGACTCATCGTCACTAATGATAATATTTATATCTTAGTATTTCTGTATTATTCACGTTTCTTAGAGCAAACATGATTTACTTATATAATAAATACTATAAGCTAATAATCTGGGCTGAAAGGACAGGAAGGTGGGTCTGTGTAGGTTGAGGCCACATCTATTCTTTAGGCTTAGCTCCATCCACATTTTGTATGGAGGCCTTCTTCCTCTTACCCCTTCTCTTCAGGGCAGATTAGTCCACTAGGCTCAGGAAGTACATTGTCTAGGGCCCATGATCCTTTCTGGGGTCTAAGAAAATGTTTTATAATCAGAAGAGAAAGTTGAGTATAATAGTAATAATGATTAGATAGTAATGAATTCACTCTGGATTTTCTTGGTTTTTCTATCAATGCAATGGTAAAATACTGTATGCGTACAGCATTATGTGCTAGTTGAGAAAGAGGTCCATGAAGGGGAAAGTGCGTAGGGCCTAAGAACTCATAAAGCAGTCTTGAACCTCCGACTTCCTAAAAGGTTTCACTAAAAGGAGAGCCAGAGACAAGCCACTACAGGCAGCTTAAGAAGTGATAAAAGAAAGGGGCGAGGGACATGGCTCAGTGGTAGAGCATTTTCCTGAGATACAAGAGGCCCTGAATTTGATCCCTAGCACTGCTAATTAAATCAATATTTTAGTCAGGTGAGGCTCTGGAGACTAAGACAGGAGGGACACAAGTTCAAGGTCAGCCTCAACAACTTAGCAAGACCCTCATCAACTTAGTGAAATCCTGTCTCAAAATTATTTAAAAAAAAAAAGTGAAAAGGGCTGGGGGTGTGGCTCATTAGTAAAACTCCCTTGGGTTAAATTCCATATTAAGAAAAAAGTGATCATACAAAACAAATGTGCAGGCTCAGGCTCAGGGAAGGAGGAAAGCCAATAAAATAAACGTGTTCTCAGGAACATCATTGTGGACAATCAGGTACAGTTTCACACAGGATTTCTATTCCCAAAAATGCGCAGAATGCCGCCCAGTATCTATCCTCCAAGGAAGGGAAGGAAGGTTCATCCACAACCACCTTCTCCATTTGTTGACTGTTGCCCCTGGAGACTGTTAATGACCTTCCACAGGGCTTGCATAAATGCTATGTGGCTTCCTGGCACTGGACCAAGCCTTGAAGCAGAAAATAAAGTGTTTGTTGGAGGTGAGATGATGTTACTGTGAGAGTGAGATTGCATGGCTGGACACAGCTGAAGCTCAGGCTAGTGGGGGCCAAAGTGTTGTGACTCAAAACATTAAAACTGTCTGATACAATTTCCCTGGAGTCAATCACACCTTCTTCTGGATTTCATACCATTTCATGTCTATGTCTGTAAAAGTTTGTTTTGCATTCAGGAATGTCTCATATGTCTCATAGTTCTTTTCGTGCTTGAAATGTAAATTCTTTGAGTTCACAGGCCATATGTATTCCAGAAAACCTTGCATACTGTAGATGCTTAATACATACTGCCAATGTAATTTAACTTTGAAATACCTGAGCTAGTATTTAGGAAAACTGAATCCTGATCACCACTCTGTAAACAGCATGTTGTATGAGGTTGGGCCACATGGAAGGTAGAACTTTTATCTGCCATGTTGCTGTTTGTTTCCTACATACATTATCTATGTCTTTCCCCCTCTATTTCTACATTATAACTATCTGTTGTGTTAGGCATTTTCTAAGATCCTATTTTAATTTCCTTGCTTTTTCTTTCATCCTAATTTAGTTTGGACCTCATAACTGTACTTACAAAAAGAAGAGCATGTACAATATCCTCTCTAAGGACTCCTCTGGCTCTGCCTTTTGATTGATCCCTTCCTGGCTCCATTCAGTATTGCAGAGCTCCAGCTATATTCCAGGTGCAGCACTCGTTACCAGGATTACTGAGATAAACACAGAACAATCTTGCTGTGCAGAAATAAAGCGTCTCTTTATGGAGATATATATGAGGAATTATAGCACAGAAATAAGCATAGGGCATCCAGGGACATACACATGATATTTATAACCAAACCTGGGGTGCATACGAGGAGTTATTGCAGACATGCCAAATGAGGTGATTATTAAAGGATAAGTACAAGACATGAGAATAATGTGGGGGAGACACTCCATGCAGAGCTTGTCTAGGAAAGGGGAGTATTTTAAAATTGAGGGTATCTGCCCAACGACAGTAAAGAGATGTTCCTGGACCCTCTGACTTTTGGGCCTGTGCTGTCCCAGAGCCTTGTTTTGTCTTTCTGAGGACACTCACATGAAAGATTTAAAGTGTGTTCTCAGATTAGGAAATCAGAGGTGTGATATGAGCAGTGTATGGTTTCCAAGTTGGGGGATAAGGCATGTTTTCCTGTGTTTTATGGCTAAGCATCACTGTGGAAATGGATTTGAAAAAGAAAGCTGATAGCCCTTGACTAATGGAGAAAAGAAGATGTATTAGCCCCTACATAGGTCTTCCATCAATTTACATATGTTCAATCACTCCAATGTTCCTCCTTTTGATAATAATGAGTATATTTCTTTCCTGAAATCAAAGACCCTGTTATTTTCTTCCCATTTACGATGGTCAACTATTTGTGCTACTCCAAGTAGAATACTCCAGAAATGGCTTGGAGAAGCAGCCGTTCCTCCTAAATGCATGGTGGGAAAGACATATTACAGGAATTCCAATCTTCTGGATATAAATGCTGACATTTCCCCCCTTCTTGTTTGGCATGAATAAGAGATAATCTCATGATTTTATCTCATGAAATAATTTTCTACTTTAGGAAGAAATGTTCTTTGCTGATAAACATCTTACTACACGTAAATGTCATGCTGAAAAGATTTTTTTTCATTCTTTTTTGAGCAATGGCCAAGAGCCCCCTATTTCAATAACTCGCTTTATTACAGAAGAGTAACAAATGACAAAACTTGTCAAAATAGTGGCTGGAACACACTCTTCCTGTTTCCATGAGAGAGGAAGCAAGAGGATGCTGGAGGAAAATTTTATTACTTAAGGAGAAGCTTATCTCTTAGAAAAGTTTGTCTTGAATCTCGAATTTGGTATTGGCTACAGGTATAGATTCTTTGTTGCATTTGACAGTTCTGGGCATGTAGTAAGTACTCCAAGCTAAATCTGGTAGCCCCTATTTTTTAAATTGTATTGTGGATATTTCTGTCTTCATTCAACTTGACTCCTAGACCTTACAATGGAGGAGAACAGTAGAGGGGAAAGAATATATTTAATGAGACTCTACAAAATGCACTATTTCATTACTTCTTTTTCTAACAACTGGACTAAGTATATTTTAATTTATTTTAGTCACCGTAGGTATTTATAACAGTGGGGTTCATTTTAACATATTTATAAATGCATACAGCATAATTGGATAAATATTTGACATATACCACCAATTCAATTAACACACATTAATGAAAAATATTGAAGGAGTCATTAGGGTGTATATCTGATTTATCTGTGGCTGAGAAATAACCATTCCAACTCTTAGTGTCTCAAAAAAACAATTTTGTCCTCTCTCATGTTTCTTGGAGTGTTAAACTCAGCTTTGGGTTTTTGCGGTACATTGAAGGTGGAGACCGTGGCCTCCTGTAGACTTTTTTACTCAGATACCTGGTTCCTGGAATGGCTGAAAAAGAGGAGGACTAGTCTGATGGATATCTTTCTTCACATGGATTATCCAGTTGTCTACCTTGGATTCTTCATAGCATGACAGTCTCATATAGATGGATTTCTTCTAATATCTGGCTTCCCTTAAACCATCTAAAAAATTAAGTTGGAAACTTCAAGTCAGAAGTCACAAAGTGTCACTTCAAGTACATTCTGTTGGTTACAACTAAGTCCCAAGTCCAGCTCAGATCCAAGGGGTGGGGCCATAAGTAAGCATGAATACTAAGAGGCATAGTCCCTTGAGGTTATCTTTACATCCAAACTACCACAGGTACATGCAGGTACTTGGGAGAGTCTCAGAAAATGACAGGTCAGCTTTAACCTAGGGAAGAGGGAGTTTTTCCTGAGCAGACCCTTGACAAAGTTGAGGGAGCTCTTTAAAGTCAAGTAGTTTAAATGAGGGTCCAGAGTGTAAGGAGATTAACAATATCTCCTTCCTGACTGTTCAGGGAATGTGGGCTTTAACAAGTAGGAAAAGAGTCAGGGAAAGATTTAGAGTGAGAAAAAAAGTACTAAGATGAGATTTACATATGAGAAATACAATTTGTTATAATGGGAAAGACAGATCTGAGAAGCAGTAACGGGGGTCAGAGAAACAAACATAAAGATGAGAAAGTATGGTGATCTGGTGAAGGAGAGTTGAGTGGGGATTAGGACTCTCCAGTTACTGAAATCCATCCTCTCTAGAAGGAATCAGCCCATTGGGGATTGCTTTATATTGTTTAACTGAAGAGGATAAAAGGGATGAAGAAAATAGAAGAGCAAAGACTTGGGGTCTTCTGCATTAGACCACTCTGTATAGTGGTGGTGCATAATGTAGAGAATACAGGGCAGGAAGAGGTGATACATCTTGCATTGGACTTTTAAAAAAATTTTTTTTTATTTTTGAACAACCATACAAGTTTTTAACAAAATAATATAAAATGTATATAGATTCTGGATATTACAGTTACCCCCAGGAGTGCCCCCCATTACCCACCCTTATCCCTCCCTTCCCCTTCCCACAATATCTCTAAAAAAGGATTATGTTGTATAGCATTACATCTCATCTGGATTTTACACATGATAATAGACCAACTTTCTCACTGTCCTGGGTCTAGTCCCAACCTCCACAGATGAGTGGAGACAATTGACCATTAGTTCTCTGGGTTAAGCTGATTTTACTCAGCATAATTTCTTTCATGGCCATCCATTTACCTTCGAAGGCTGCAATATCATTGTTTCTAATTGCTGTGTAATATTCCATGGTATAAATGTACCACAGTTTTTGGATCCAGTGAGGGACATCTGGGTTGTTTCCATAGCCTAGCAATAGTAAATTGAGCTGCTATGAACATAGATATTGCTGTGTCACTATAATGTGCTGATTCTAAGTCCCCTGGAAAGATTCCCAGGAGTGAAATAGCAGGGTCATATGGTGGGCTCATCCCTAGTTTTTTGAGGATTCTCCACACTGCTTTCAAAGGGGCTGTACCAGTCTGCAGCTCCACCAACATTGTGCTAGTGTGCCTATCTCTCCACAGCCCCTCCAGCATCTATTATTGTTTATTTTCTTCATCTTTGCCATTCTGACTGGCGTAAGGTGATATCTTAATGTGGTTTTCATTTGCATTTCTCTGATTACTAGAGATTTAGAGCACTTTCTCATGTATTCATTGGCTTGATCAATGTCCTCTGGAGAGAAGTTTCTATTTAGCTCTTGGCCCATTTATTAATTGGGCTGCTAGTGTTTTTGTAGTTGAGATTTTTGAGGATTTTGTAGAATCTGGATATGAGACCCTTGTCAGAGGAATCATAGCCCACGATTCTCTCCATTTCTGTAGGAAACCTCTTGACTCTTTTGATTGTTTCCTTGGCAGTACAAAAGCTTTTTAGCTTTATGGCATCCCATTCACTGATTTTTGACTTTTGAGGCACCTTCAGCAGAGTCAGATGGAGATGCCCTATGTGCATGATAGTGTGCACCATGTGTGCTCTCTACACTCCTCAACTGTGAAGATGGCTGGTTGATAACAGCACACACCTGCTGTGTTTGGGGAATTTTCCTCACCTTGAATTGCCTGGGATGTATTGGCCACTCTTTGGAGGCAAGCCACAGCCCATGACAAACTGATGGTGATGCAAATGGCCTTCCCCTTGTGCTCCAGAGTTCTCCATGTGCTAAGCCTGGGTCTAGAGTTCAGCTGAAATCAAATCTTTGTGCAGCTTATTCCATTACCATACATCCATCATTAAAGAAAAGGCTGTTCTTAAAAACAATGAGGTGGAACAATGTGGTGGTAGAACAATGAGGTAAAAACAGTGTGGTGGTGGAACACTTAGGGGTTGCAAATTTATAGCATGTAGTTCGGTGCATGAACTTGGAACTCTGGACTACCTGTTTTAATTCTAGCTTCCTTACTAGCTGCATTATCTTCGGTGTGTTACTTAATCTTTCTGCAACTCAGTTTCCACATTTATAAAATGGGAAGAATAATAGTTCCTATTCAAAACAGCTATTTTAAAGACTAAATGAATTATTATCACTAAAATGTAAAAATGCCACGAGAACTATTCTGTCCATTATGCTCACTACTGTATTATTGGCACTTGGAAGAGGTCCTGACCAAGACTAGATTTATTTTCTTTTGGAGAGAGAGAGAAAAAGAGAGAGAGAGCGCAAGAGCGAGGGGGAGAGAGAGAGAGTCAATTTTATTTTTTCATCTGTTTCTTTTCCCTCAACTTAGTTGTGTATGCGGTACTGTGGATTGAGCCTGGGTCCTCAGGCATGCCAGACAGCCCTGTACCATTGAGCTACCTCTCCAGCACCAACCCCCTGCCCCAGACTAGATTCTTACTAAATATGTTTGAATAAAACCACTAGAGCAATTAGAACAACATCTGCAAAATTTCACTTCTAGGAGTTTATCCAAAAGATATAATATAAATCCTTGTAAATGAAATATTTTAAATAACATAAATAGCAATAATTTGTTTGAAATAGAAAAGATAAAAAATACACATATATACATACATTTATCAGAGAGACACTGTATACGTAAATTAGGGTTATTTCATATTATGGAATACTATGCAGTCATTAAAACATGAGGCAACTTGAAATATACAAATATGGAATAATCTTTGATATATATGAAAAAATTAAGGGGCTGAAAAAAAGCAGAAAAATCAAATTGCAGTGCATAAGGTATAATGACATTTGTGAAAGAATGGACATGTATATTTGTAAACATTATATGTATGCATACACACACACACACACACTTACACACACTCACACACTGTGTCTTGTAGAATTCACAGGAATTTAGCAACAGAGTTTCCCTCTGAGGAAGGATCTGATTGAGCTGGGAGGATTAATAGTGGATAATTAGGTAGAGGATTAATAGTGGATGATTTTTGTTTTGTGTGCAAGGCAAGTCTATCCTATTTAGTAACTAATCAAACAATTCCTAATTTTTAAGAGTGAAAAACTGATGCTAAGCAAGAATTAGGTGCACAGGATCAGAGGAGAGGGTGGGTGTTTATTTTCCAGATATCTAAGATAGCCACAGGGTATTATGCAGAAGGCACAGGAGTGGACACAGGCCAAGAAGTATGGTATTTTTCTGCACAAGGTGGCGCCAGGCCCTTTACCTGGTAAATCCCCTGTGAACTGACCTCTAAAGATTGATTACAGCTTAGCCTTCCACTCCTTTGGGTTGGAAAATTAGATTGAATACCATTATTAATTTTGATTACCAGACCTGAATTTTCTGTAAGCTCATTTAGCAGGCAGACAGCCTCTAACCTTTCATAAATAATGTCCTGTAAGTCTGCCTTTTTAAAGAAATGGAGGGTGCAAAGGGTAGACCAGAAATACCTACTGTGTGCCAGGACCCCAGCTAGATGATTGACATTACATTATATCAGTTAACCTTCTTGCCACATCTCTGAGTAGGCATCATCATCTCTACTAAATAGGAAGCTGACTCAGATGATTAATTGACTTAGCCATAGGCACACAGAATAAATGACAGCAAAGGGGGCACATGACACGTGCCATGCACCACACTTGAAATAAGTAATTAATATTTATCATGGCATTTTTCTTTTAAGGGGGCTAAACCGTAGAGCTTGTCTGAACTTGGGTAAATCACTCTTGTTTTATAGGTGAGGATGCCCATGGCTCACAGAGGGAAAGAGAGACTTGATTTGCACAGGGACATGGCATAGGTTGGGGCCACATCCAGGTCTTTGGGTGCTTATTCTGGGGCCTCTTTGGATTTTTTTTTTTTAGATTTTTCTAAAGCTGGATCTCAACAACAACAACAACAAAAAAAAACGATATAAAACAAAACTTTATAAAAACTCTGTTGTTCTTGGATTCTGTCTTATAGACCTTAGAATAGCCTCTCTTTTCATTCTAGGTCACCTCCTTTCCTTTTAGCGTTTTCATGTTCTTCATTGGTAACTTGACTGGCGAATGTGGTAGTGACCATACTAATTTCCACAGTAATTTGCATTTAATAATTTTTATAAACAATAACTTTAAACTCTTTCAAAAGTGGATTATAAAAGTATGCTGAGAAAAGATTGAGTCTGTTGTTCGCTTTGGATTTTCTAGATTTCTTTGTTCTGTGCCAAACATGACAGTAGATACTAACTCTGGCTTACCTAATTGGATAGTGATCTGGCATTCATTTAGAAGACCTATACAGAACACAGAGATTCTGTCACACTGGTGTATGGATTGCCAACAGAATATTAAGCAGAAATCTGAGAATTACAAGTTAGAAAGTGAAATTGCTCCTGTGGCAGTTAGAACTTATGCACATATCAATCCCTTCTCTTTGATTGTGGGTAGGACCTAGCAGCATTATGGAAGTCACTCCCACAATTAATATACATCATATGGAAAATGCATTTTATAGATGTACTTAAGGTTTCTAATTAGCTTGATTTTGAGTTAATCAAAAGGAGATTATCTGAATAGACCAGACTTAATCAGGTAAGCCCTTTAAAAAGTGGCTTAGAGGGCTGGAGTGGTTGGCTCAGTGGTTGGAGTGGATGCCTGGCACGTGCAAGGACCTGGGCTCAAACCCCAGCACCACGTACACAACTAAGTGTGGGAGAAACAAAGTCCAGATGAAAAAACATAAATAAAATTGATTCTCTTCTTCCTTTCTCTCTTAAAAACAAAAACAAAAACAAAAACAAAAACATATGGCTTAGGATTTCCTTGAGGTTAGAGAGCATCTTGTGTGGGCCCTGAGTTGTACAACCACAAGAAAATAAATTCTTCCAACAATCATGTGACTATGGAAGGAAAAATTTAACTTCTGATGAGATCTCAGCCTGTCTGATATTTTTTTTGCAGCCTTCTCAGATCCTAAGCGGAGGACCCAGCTAAGACACACTTAGACTTCAGCTCTAGAGAGACTGTGGAGTAATAAGTGGTTTTAAAGTTGTCATGTTTGTGCTTATGTGTTACATAACCTAGAAAACCAATAGAGCTCTTGGTTTGTAAAAGGAATTTATACCTCAGCATGTAAGATTGATGCTTCTATATGTGATTTCTCCATTTTTGTTCCTTTATTAAAATTGAATATATATTTTTCATGTAAGAATATTCAAGGACAAGAATCTATATAACACTAGGTGCCTTTGTAAGATATTTCTGAAGTTATTTGACTTCCTTGTGCTTCCCTCTATTCATCTGATCTGTGAGTAACTGTGGTCGGCACGCAGGGTGGTTCATTAAGAGGTACTAACCAAAGAAGGTGGGTGGACTGGCAGAGGTGTCTACAAAAAGAGAAGTAGTCTATTGGACTTATGGAGGAATGGAAGAACTGAATTTGGAGTTCGAAGAGTTACATTTTCCTTCTAATTCTATTATTTAAGAGCTGTGACCTTAGGCAAACCATTTAACTTTTCTGAGTCTCAGTTTTTCATCTGCAGACTGAGGGATAATAATAGGCTAGCCATGAGGACTAAATAAGCTGTTGTATATGACTCATGTTGTCACCTTCAGCTTGCGCTAATCTTGTCTAAGTCACTTCTTCTCTTATACACTCACCCTCTAGACCACTTGAATTCTTGCAACTCTGGGGGGAAACTCTGCAAACAGGATTTCACTGGGAATGGAGAATTTTCCGATGACAAAGACATGGAAAAATTTCCATTTCCTTTCAAGAGCAAAATGTCACCCAATTCTGCTTCAATGAAGAATAAAGAAATTTGAATAAAATGTCAGTTTCCTTCTGAACTAATTTGGGAATCATAATGACATGCACAGTCTCAAGCTGAACACATGAATATTTATAGTTAAAAATGAAATTGTCCTTTTTTCAGATTGTGAAAGTGAACAGAAATTCCCAGGGGTGTCTTGGGCCAGAAGAGCTGTTCTTTTTAAGAAAAATTCTGAGATAGAGAAGCAAAAATAAACAAAGCTAAGACAAAACAACACAATGGATGCCAGCTGAAGGTTGGTAAAGACTGGTAGTGTCTCTTCCATCCTCTCCATCTGGTTCACCATCAGAGGACACCATAGGATTTGTTTTTGCAGGATGGAAGGTGCTTCAAAGACAACACCCAGATATTTGCTCCCTCTTCTCCCTACCCTGCTTTTGGCCAATCCTTAGCTCTCACACAAATTTTGTTTCCCAGATATACTGAATTTCTTATTTAAAATTCAGATTTGCTATTGTAGGAAAATAATGGGAATTCAAAATGGCTTGGGATTTTTCCATGATAATACACTCGGAAAAGAGAAAGTAAAGGAAGAGAGAAGGAGGAAGAGGAGGAGCAGTGTATCTTCTTACCAAATACAATAAAATTCAATATAGTGGGACAGGAATGCATTAAATACATACAACAGAGCAGCATGATAGATGCAAAGAAAGAAAACAAGATGTTCCGTGGGACTTTTGGTTAGTGATTTCTATGACCATATTATGACGTAAGAGGAAAAAAGCAATTGCCTTATATGCCTGCAGTTGGTGACAGACTTATTCCCTCAACTGGAATTTTTAACTTTTATTTTTAAAGTGTCTTTTTGGCATATTTCTTTATGCTCAGTGCCAATTGAGACCTACTTTGTTGTGGGGGTAGAGAGGGGCATGCTATGGTTTTGAGGTCCGGACTTTGCAGTCTTGGACAATCAAATTTCTGGATCCTATTCTCGTTTGACAATTTTGTAGTTGAACTCAATGACTAATAAGATTTTTGTAGCATTGTATTTCATGGCTGTGATTCTTCTCCCTTCATGTCCCATGAAGGCTGCTATTGCTCATTTCTGTATGCAGGCTCAGCAGAGGGAATCACTACCAGAGAAAAGTCAAAGCTTACATCAATTAGAACCTTACACCCCAAAAATGTCTGCTTTCCCCTCCAACCTAGGGAAATGATTGCTTTTTGCTTTGTCTTAGTGAAGAGGGAGGACTGCTGAAGTGACCTGCTCTAGGTTTATAAGCTTCATCAAGATATGTCCTCTTCATTGAGAAGGTAGAAAAGTTTAATAGCTTTGCAACTGCCAGTACTTCCAGAAGCTTGGGGAGGCATGGATTTCTTTTGTTTTTCTTTGGTGTTAATGATTTCTTCCTGTAACAGTGCCATGATTGACTTTCCTGGATGCCACCCACATCCATTATCTCAGTGACAGTGCCTTAATTGAAATGACATCTTAAAATTATTTCTTTAAAATTCATTGTTTAATTCAGTAAATTTAGTGTTAATTAATGCCAACTGCCCTGGTGTTTTGGTCTCCCATTTGTCACTCTCTCAGCTCATGGAGCCATATATGAAATGATAAGTCTATTTAATTTTATAGAACTTCTTTTTTTTTTTTAAGAGAGAGGGACAGAGAGAGAGAGAGAAAATCAATTTTATTTAGTGAGTGAGAGAAATATATAGAGAAAATCAATTTTATTTAGTTTTTCACATGGCTTTTGTTGCTCTGAGTCTTCATTGTGTACGTAGTGCTGAGGTTTGAACCCACACACTTGCTCATGCCAGGCAAGTGCCGCAACTGCCTGAGCCACTGCTCCAGCCCCTAGAACTTCTTTTACTTTACAATTCAGATTTGCTGTTGTAGGGGAAAAAATGGGAATACAAAAAGGCTTGGGATCATGTACTTGGAAGAGAGAAAGTGAAGGAAGAGAGTAGAGGAAGGAGGAAGAAGAGGAGCAGGAACAGGAGTGGTTATCAGATTCAAATTCTATTTAGCAGTGGAGAAGAGTTGGTGCTCGGGGAGGCACCAGGAGTCAACGTTGGGAATGCAAGGGTCAGCCAGGGCTCCTTGGGTAGCGCCAGATAGCTCCATGCTTCACAAGCCCTGTTTCATTTGCATAATGCTCAAATGAGACTGTGTATGTGCACAGGCCTCTACACATGCATGGAAATACAGATAACTATTTTCTAGTCATGTGGGAAAATGGTAAGTTGTAGTTAATCAAATAATGTCATAATAGTCTTCATGCATCTTGTTAATTCTGACAATACAAATTTTGTCAGAATTGGGTTATGATAAAAAGGTAGCATTAAGTCTTAGTGGTTAAATATGGTGTTAGGTTAGGTTTTCCCCCCAAAGACTGAGATAAAGATTTGAGAGGGAGAGCAAGTAGCTTATTTGGGAGGTACCTTGGTTTGTTTTCCCTTGCTTGTAAGCTAATACTGTAGACTGGGAAAATTCTAATGCCGTAGACTGGATCATGGTTCTGGTCTGAGGTTGTGGTGCCTTCTCTGGTGACAGCTTCTTGTCGATGCTATTCCCAAGAGATGCAGGACTTCCCATGGCAAGCGACAGGAAGCCCATTATTTCTCCCCCTCTTCTTATAAGACAACTAGTTTTCATTCATAGAGGTCCCACCCCCGAAGACCTTATCAAATCCTAATCACCTCTCAAAGGCCCCACCTCTAAGCACCATAGTCAGATTGTATCCATCCTTTTAACCTCACAGTGGGGATGAAGCTCCAAAGAGAAAAATGTATTTGAACCATAGCAAAGGGTATTCAAAAGAAGCATCTAAAGATGGAGCATGGAAGGAAAAAGTGTCTACTTTTTAATCTGTTACCACAGGGCAACTGGAGCTCCGTCCTACTAGGGAGCTCTGGGAGATGACACAGAGGACATGATTGAGGTCAATTGAGGGTTGAGGAAGCTGGGTGCTTAACCTCCAACTCCTATCTATGATCACTGAGAACTGCTCCCAGGAAGATTAACTCCTTGATGTTCCTGACCTGCCCAGTATCCATAGGACAAAGTAAAGGACTTGCTTTAGTTTGCATTTGGTATGTCCTAGAAGGATGAGAGACAAAGGAATATGCATGGCACAGTAAGAGCATCTACTTATGTTTAGCATGTCATGGATAATCAGGCTTAAGTATTGTCTAAGGTTAGAGTTGGGGAGGGCTATCAGATCTTGGGACAAACTGCTTTGGGGTCAGGGTACATGATGGGGGTATGTGTACTCATCATACTTTAACACAACCCAGGCCAGCACAATTTATATGTATGAAGTGGATGTAGCCAGTATTCTGCCCACTTTCTCCTTACTGGGCCAATATTCTGGCTCCTGTGAATATTTTCTGCAAATGGCCTATAGCTACCCCATGTCTGCCCCTCCCCCCAAAAAACCTTTGGATGGCTGATAAGAGCTATCTGGCCAAGGAGAGTATAACCCTGCAAGAAATACCTAGAGCCAAGGACTAAGAGGGCTGCTCTGCATCATGTAAGAGGGTTGCTTGCTCTATTACATTGGCAATCATCCATTTTTATTCATAGTGGTACTAATGCTCTATCTGTGCATCTTGGCTTCCTACACCACTATGTTTGATCATTCCATGAAAATGCCTGTTTCATATATTTGTAAGCCTTAAGAAGACCTCTGGACACCTAGCAGAGTTGGTGGGTGAGTGGAATTTGTGTGGCTAATTTGGGCCCAGAGAGAGTAATATTAATATTAATGTACCCTGAGCCAGGAACAGAGGTAGCTGTTTCTTTTTATATTAGGAAGATTTTATTATCCCCATTTCATAGATAAGGAAACTAAAGATCAGAGAATTTCATTAACTTGTACAAGATTAAAATTTGTACACTGATAGATTTGGGATTTGAATAAAGTCTTCCAAGAAACAGAATTATGTTTTCTCTTTCACATTACACTGTTTACTAAAGATAAGGCATCATAGTTCCTGCTGACTGGAACCTAGAAATAGGAAAGAAATATTTGCTGCTGCCAGCACCCTGATTTACATGGGTCCTAAATTATCAGTTGTTAATGACTTTGTCCAATAAAACTTTGGGATGGGGTCAGGTTTCTTTGAGACCTGGTGATCCTGTGATCTCCAGATCACATAAAAGCTCCTTAGACTTGGTAATGCTCGCTGATTGGAAGGCTTGACTGACACATGTCAGTACAGGGTCCTTGGATACCTTCCATACAGGCACTGATCACCTTGATTCCCATTCTCAGTACAACCCAATATCTCTTACTTGCAATTTAGAACTTTCTCATAATACCTTTGAGATGGTACAATGCGTGCCCTTAATCTCTAGTTTAGAACCAAGAAAGATCACCCTTATCATAGGGACTGTTAAACACACACTGTCAGATAAGAAACATGGTCTCTCAATGATCTCCCCATGATCTCCATGTGTCTAAATCAAGAGGGCTCTGATAACATGGGGTTTCCAGTGCATTTTAAGAAACGATTGTGTTTTCTCTATAACTTCCACCCAATTTTCATTTAAATTCCACAAACATTTGCTCAACACCTACCAAGTGCCAGATACCACAATAGGTCCTGGGGAGACCACATAGATAAAGATGCTGTCCTGTCTTCATTTTGTAGAGAAGCTCTGAATGTAAACAGCCAAGTGTTACACATTGCAGAAAGAATTAGGGCTAATTAGTCATTCCTGTATCCAGCTGGGGGCTCTAAGAAATACAAGTGGTTAATTCTGACTGCAGGGGACATGGAAGTGACATTGAAGGATGAAAGCAATGTTGATAGACAAGGAAAAGAACTAGATGTATTTATCTTTTAGGCAATAACAGAAAATAGGAAGCAACAGTTCTTTAACTGTTTTCCTACTGTAGAGCTCTAGCTGAGAGCTAATATGCAAAAGTGTGTATGTGTGTAAGAAAGGTACAAAGGACGGAAGTATCACACACTTGGTAGGTATCCAGCCACACACGAATCATTATATCTATCACTAGTTTTCCATGACATAAAGGGCCAGCATCCCACTAATGACATAGATAAAGCCACAACAACATCATCACGTTAATATTTTGGATCATCTGCATAAGTTATCATGTGGCAATCATTTGGACTGAATAAGTTCTGATGTAATACGCTGGTTATGGCAGCTAAAACAGACTGCTGGCGTTTGACTGTATTAGTCTAACAGACACAGGCTGTGTTTATGTTGAGTAGAGAAATAATTTTTTCCCATTAAAATGATTTACAAAAACTGTCACTCTGCACTTGTGCAGATTCATTTTAAAGGGATTTGGTAGGATTCTGTTTGTTAGCAGGGAAGGAAGAGAACAATATTGCCCCAGTTTTCACTGCAGAGAGTAATGGGGAGTGACAGCCTGGAGGAGAGGCTGAAATGGTGACAGCAGGAAAAATTCAATGGTAAATGAGGAGGAGAATGATATTTATTGAACACCTGCTTTGTTCTAAACACAATTCTAAGCATGTTTTATGTATTGTTTTGTTAATTCTGTAAAGATAAAATGGAATTATGCATGTGAAAGTGCTTCATAATGTGCTCTACAAATATTAGGCATAATTAATATTTTCCTTTATTTTCAAGACTTATAAGATTCATTTGAAAACATTTCCTGCTTTCTGTAACCAGATGTTAATTTGTATTGAAGCATTGGAAGGTCAGTTAACTCTTTCTCAAACCTTCTGAATAAGAAAAAGTAATAGGAGAAGCAGATGGATTGATTCACAGGACAAGAAAATGAGAAAGTATGCCAGAAGGGGTCTTTGTTTAGATGTTTGTTTTCAATTCTTCCTTTGGTTTTCACCTTGTGAACTTCCCTTATACCAATTGAGGGTGCTGTCAGGCAGGGCCTAGTAGAATTTGATTTTCTCTCCACTCATCACTGCTGGAAAGGAGTAGTGACTGGGAACTGAATTTGCCCCTCTAGTAAAGGAAAATGGTCTCCTGACTTTATTAGCCTTGTTTCACCCTGATCTGGGTTTTTCTCAAGGAGTTTTAAGGTTACATTTCCTTAATTTTAGACACATTGCGACCAATCAAAGTATCTAACTTTATTAGATTATCTTTCCCTGTACTTCAATATACCTTTATGTTTCCCGTGAAAGGTCTGAGGATTGAGAAAGGGCCAGCAGAGACAGAACACTTGTTCCAGAGCTTGCAGGGACTGATGCTCTGCTTTCTAACCTGGAACTAGAAACACTTGAATTTCTTATTTCCCAAAGAAGCAAGTGACTGATGTTATGTCATTCTGCACTTCTACGTCAGGAGTGTGTGATCATGCCAGATGGTCTGGGTATGATCAGCTCTAATGACAAGTGTTCTTGGAATAAAAAACACAGAACAGAAGTCAGCCTCAGAAGAGAAGTCCATGTGATGGACAAGGGCAGAGATTGCAGTGATGTGGCCATGGGCCAAGGAGTTCAGAACCCATCAGAAGCTAGAAGCATGGAACAGATCCTTCTCTAGGGCCTCTAAGGGACTGCAGTCCTACCTGACAACTTCAATGTGGAATTCTGGCCTTCAGAACTGCAGAGGATAATCTCTCTTGTCTTAAACCACCAACCTCATGGTAATTTATTTTAAAAATCACACCTTGTAATTATGTTGGGTTGCTCTTTGTCCATCCCATGAATCTGAGCTCCCCAAGTTGTCCTTTCCAACTGCCAATCACTGGGGCTAGCTCAGTGTTGGAAATAATAATATATATTTGGCAAATTTTACCCAATATGTTTTCTATTTGGTTTCTTAACTGTCCCTGAAGAATTGAGATTTTATCAATAAAAAGAAAAGAAAACTAAAAGAAAAGCAAGCAAATAAATAAAAATTTAAAAACCCAAAGAATATAAACAAAAGAATCAGAAAAGGATTTGGAGGAGGAAAATCTCTACATTTTAAGAACTTATGCTCCAAAATGTTACTCTTTTATTCACTTGTTATCAGGACCCAGAAGCCAGGAGAACATGAATGTATAATTTAGATAAGAGACATTGAAATTTCCCTCATTTGTCTTTAGCCGTCAATTAGGATCAAGTACCTCCTCTATGCAGAAGGTGGTGTAGCACTGGGCTCTCTTTGTACTCACATTTCAGTTTCTTGACTGATGCTCAGCTTTTTATTCCTGTGATTCAGAGTCCTTCTGCTTCCAGTGGGGTAGGACTTTGTCCATGGTACTGAATGGACATTCATATTAGAACTATCACAACTATACTAGTAATTGTATGTGAATGTACATACACAGAAGCAGGATAGTAGGGAATTTTAGAAAGATGTTTGATTAACATAAAGAAGGGTTTATAGAATGCTGTGAATATCTTATTCATGAATCTATCATCCAGATGTTCACTGAGTCATCCTATATACCAGGCACTCTGTTAGGTGCTAGAGAAAATGGACCCTGTGATAAAAGTGGCCTCAGTCTACTGGGGAGACAAACAGACATAATAAAAAGGCTGGCATTATAAAAAGATTTGTGGGGCTGGAGTGGTAGCTCAGCAGTTGGAGAGCTTGCCTGGCATGTGCAAGGACGCAGGATCAAACCCTAGCACCACATACACAACTAAGTGTCCGAAAAAAAGACCAGATGGAAAAATAAATAAAATTACAGGAATGTTTTATTTTCATTCATGTGTCACTTCTTCTTTCATTTACTCCTTCATTCAACATCAGTTGCTTTTTAAAGTAGCAAACTTTCAGTCTTTGTGATGATAGATCCCTAGCAGCCAGATGGCTTCTCTGTGGTGGTTGGAGGTTTCAAATCCACGAGTTCCACAAAGAGAGAGAAATGGAAAGAAGCAGCCAAAAGAATAAAAAGGAAATTTACACTTATTGTGAAATTCCAGATCATCTCTTAATACTCTCTAGCCTAATTTCCCTAATGAGTCTACAAAATGTGGTAGTGTTGACTGATTTTACATATAATTCAGAAGATATTAAGAAAGATCAAATAGGGCTGGAGCGGTGGCTCAGCGGTTTCGGTGCTTGCCTGGCAAGCACGAGGACCCGGGTTCAAACCCCAGCACCACGTACACAACTGAGTTGGAGCAACAAAGGCCATGTGAAAAACTAAATAAATTTGATTCTCTCTTTCTCTGTCTCTCTCACTGTCCCTCTCTCTTTAAAAAAAAAAAAAGATCAAATAGTTTTCTGAAGGTCACATAGCCAACAAATGGAGGGATTAAGAGTCCAACGATGTCTACTTGAAGTCAGAGCCTGAAGGTACCTTGAAAATTTTCCATATGATCATTCTGGGTTGCATCTTATGCATTGTATTACAGGCGAGGCTGGGGTATCACGTGGTCATTCAGATCTTCATTACTAAACTCCCTCGGTTTGTGTATGAGGTAATGTCTGCATAAGCTATAGCATCCTGAGACCACTGTAGATGTTGTCAAATAACACAAGTACTTGCCCAAATACTTGTCAGTCACAGGTTGGAGGAGGAAGATTGACTGTTAGCTTTTTCTCTGGGAGAGGACCTAGTATTAATCTCTAGGTAGGACTGCGATCAGTGACAGCTGTCCCAAGTTGTAACTCTTTTTGGTTTTTACTGAAATAACTCATCATGATGCTCTATTTGTCACTTGTCAAGGAAATCAATATAGTCTAGACTTGTTACCTTGCTGAGATCTGTATCAGACAATTTATGATCAAAGCAGGTTTAGCAACAGAGCAGGAGTGGGGGGTGCAGATAAGGGATCTGGATCTCTATGGAAAACATTAAACTTCAGGTCCTTTCTCCACCAGGGTTGGCTTGTGCACCCCTGGTGAGACTAAGAAAGGGAGGGTATTTACACAAGGAAAGGAGTGGGAAGAGTAAACAAAGGTCTTCTTCAAAATAGGGACCATTATATTTGCTTAGTAATGTTGTGAGGATGAAATAAAACATCATGTATTGTGCCTGAGACAAATCTGAGAGGGAATGAGTGGTAGTCATGATAGATACAGTAGGGAAAGAAAGAGAAAAAGACCGTGAGCAAACCTGGCATCTATCAACAGCAAAAGCACAGGAATCTTCAGTGCCAGAAGTGAAAAGTAGGCTGTCAACATGATGGGTAGACACGGTCGCTCTCATATCCTTTGGTCATCGAATTGTTTCATTCATTTAAACATTTATCAAGGAGTAAACACTGAGCTAGATGCTGGGGGAGCAGAGACAAGTAAGAAACGGTGTTGCCCTGCAGGGGTTCAGAGTCTAGTTGAGAAGACAGATGTAAACACATAATTGCATTGCAGGTTGTCAGATGCTGAAGGAGGGATGAGCAAGACATAGCCATGGTGATATTCTAGGCTCCATGAGTATGGGGTCCATATGTTTTTATTTGCATTTTTTCCTTTTGTGCTTAGCAGACACATAAAACCCTCTGTAAGTACCAAATTAATGAACAAATACTGAATAAAAGAGTGAGGGGTTCTTCTGAAATGGTGAGGGAAGGCTTTGATGAGATAGAAATGTTTGTGCGAAGATGCTTGATGTTTGAAGGTTGAGTAAATCTTTGGGGTGGATGACTCTGTGTGTGTGTGTGTGTGTGTGTGTGTGTGTGTTAGTATAAGAAGAAGGAAATACCAAATCCTTGGAGAAAGTGAATGAAAGAGTCAGGAACATGAAACAGCAGGAACCACCTGCAAAGAGGATACATTTGAGAGTGAATAGAACAGTAAGATCACTGGGACTGAGGCTGGAGTTGCAGAGATAGTGGCAGATTACAACACAAGTTACTTGGATTGATTCACTAATTCTTTCATTTACGAGGTATGTACTGAGGGCTTACCTTGTGCCAAGGACTTAACTATTGTTTCAGTAATACCCCATTGACCAAATTAGGCAAAACTCCTCATCCCATGGAGTCAGACAGCAAAAAGCATTTAATAAAATAGGCATAGTATATTCATTTTTAACTAGTAATATTGAGAAAGGCAAATACTAGAAGATAGTTATGAAGACCAGGGAAGAAGGTGTATAGAGGAAGGTCAGCACATGGATCCAAGTGGTTTTATACCCTGCAGTTTTGGGATTTGAGTTTGTAAGTTAGATTATATCTCTTCCCAGGTACTGTGGTTTGCTTGAGCTGTGGCTTCTATCTGAAGTCTCGTGTCTTCCTTTTATGATTGCATCAGTGACTTTGCAAAGTTTTCTGGGCCTCTTTTGCCATCCTATGTATGAAATCATATGTTTTTAAAAAGAATATTATATGATGTTAAAAATGCAATTGTCGATTTATTCCTCATTTTGATTTATATTATCATTCACATTATGGAACTGCATTTGAATACACATAAACACTTCTACTAAATTCTTATTTACCTTTACTTAAAAATGAGGACAGATTTTTCATATCCCCTAAAAAATGAGTAGTGTTTATTATGCTTCCTACTTCAGGCACAGAAAACTCTTGGCCTTGGTCACCATACAACCTTCTGGTGGCTGGTTTGTGAGGAGGGTGCCACAGCTCCACACCCCTTGCTTGCTGTAATTGCTGTAGCACTAAATCCTTACCTGAGGGAAGAAGTAAAATAATAGGGTGAATTTTGATAAAAAATTAATCACTTTAAATCCTTTTAGGTTTAAGTAGATATCAATAAATGAAAGAATATCCTAATTAGAATTGTGATCTTCTGTGCTGTAGAGTGAGAGATGTCAGGTTATTGAATGGAAACACAAGTTGCATTATGTTTAGAAAGAATGTAAATTGGGCCATTTGCCTATTTTCATAATTACTGGTAGTGATACCAAGTGACATAAAATCAAGCCTTTGTACCCTTCAAAGGACCTTCCAGGCTTAGCCATGTTGCATAGCATTCAGCTTCAGGCCCTCAGCAGCTACAATGGTGGGCCCTTCTGTCTCCTTGTTCCTCCACAATATTCCAAAAGGAAAGGGATTATGGGTGCTCAGACCTGGGGTTTCTCAGCTTCCTCCCTACCTCCTGCTTGTGTATAAACCCTGTCTTTGCTTTTCAACTCTTCCATCTCACTGGTTCTTTCCCTAAAGGCTGCATACACACTCAAGTTTATTCCATACTTAAAATATCAAAGAAGACTTTCAACTACTATCGCCCTTCAATGTGATTTCTCTTCCCTTTTATGATAGAAGCTCCCCAAAGAGTTGTCTAAATGCACCTCCTCTTCCTTACCTGTCTAGCTCCCTGTCTCCCTTTCAATGTGTTCAGCAACATTTCTTCTACAGCCCACTCCATAGAGATTATTCCTGGTTGAGATGTCAGTGACTTCACAGTTTCTTGCAATGGGTTAATGTAATTTTATTTCTTGGTAGCATTGATACACTGACAAGTTTTTTCTCCTTTGCCATTAGTTGCACTCCCACTGTCCTCTTCTGCTTCCTCCTCAGTGCCCCCTTCTCCTTGTCGCTTCCTCTCTTTAAGTTCTTCCTGGGTCCAATTGTGGATCTATTTGTATTTAACCATTTTTTTCTTAAAATATCACCTATAAGCCAATAATAATAGATATACATTTAGTGCCCAAACTTATCTCTGAATCCTCGATTTGCTTTCTGGCCATCGCCACACTGGCACTTGCTTTATTCAGAAATCCTGAGGCTGTGCTCATGCTGGAACTGTCGTTCTTACATGTGCAATCCCACATGCCAACTAGTCCAAAGTAGCATGTAGTTGGGACTATTCAGAACTCCCATCCCAACCTTCTCTCTCCTCCTGGAGATTTTCTTCACAAAGTGACCATTATGTTCCTTTGTTTGAATGGCTCATTTGCTTTCCAAAGGGGCCAGGAATCCCTAAAACTTCACTACTTCTCTCCCCATGATGACCCTCTGGCTCCTTTCATCAGAGGCTGCTCAGCTCTTCAACAAATCCAATTTCTGCTTTGCATTTGGGCAACATAGACCATCTCCTAATCTGTTTGGCAGTGACTGAATGCAATGCAATGTGAAAATTTTGTAGACCTGATCCATAAAAGCCTTCTGTGAGATGTTCTATTTCTACTTATTTCCCTATAGCTGGGTAGAGAGGATTCAGAAGCCCCAGGGATGGTTGGGAACAAAAATAACTTCATGGTGCAAAGCCTGTTCCTTCTGTTCTGACTCTAAGCTTTCCACCACCACAAAAAAAAAAAAAAAAAAAAGTACATTGTATCAAGCCACCATAAGAATTCACCGGTATATACCTTTACTTCTTAACACTTAGCAATTCTAGCAATCATATATCACTTAACGTGTCCAAATTACTTTATTAACTCATTTAACATTCTCAGAAGCTATATAAGATATATATGGATTTTCAACATTTTCTTACAGATATAAAAGCTGAGGCCAGACAGGTTAGATATATTGGTGATGGTCATATAGTAGGTAATTGAGAAAGCTAGGATTTGAATTTCTATGGTTCACCTCCAGAGTATATGCCCTTTAACTCCTCATATAGATTCAAAAAAGATGTGGAGTAAGCAAAATAATGGACCCCCAAGGATGTCTACATCCAAATTCCTAGAATCTGTGAATATGTTATTTTATATGGCAAAAGAAGCTCTATAGATGTGATGAAAGTTAGGGCCTTCAGACAGGGAGATTAGCCTGAATTTATCTGAAAGAACCCAGTGTAGTAAGTAGGGCCCTTAAAAGTGGAGACAGAATCGAAATGTGAACTTTGATGCGAAGGAGCCCACCATCTTAGCTGGCTCTGAAGATGGAGATGCCAAGGAATGTGAGTATCCTCTTCAAGCTGGAGGGGACAGGAGACATTCTCCCCTTGAGCCTCCAGAAGAAGTGGAGCTCTGCTAACACCTGGATTTTAGTCCAATGAGACCAATGTCAGGTTTCTGACCTACCTGACAGTAAATCATAGATTTCTGTTTTAAGCCACTAAGCTTGTGATAATTATTGAAGTACCAGTAGGAAAGAAATATAAGTTTTATTAGAGAGAAACATTTTCACACCGTGGGTAGCACTCAGATTTCTTACAAGTTTCTGAAAAGCAAGCTGATCGTTAGATAATCCTTCTAAATCATGCACTGTCAATACCTACTATGCTTCATTTGTTTCTTTTTGTTCAGTTGTTTTCGGTTTAAAGCAGGAGTTTTTTTCCCATTGGATTATTCATAAAATTTACATGTGATGAATGAATAATCATGAACAATTATTTTGGTTAAAGATTTTTCACATAGTGATTTTATCTTAAATAAATACATCTACCCCATAAGTTTTATTTTTTAAAATATTCTTTGTTGAACTACTATCTTATCAACCTTTATATTACCTTTTATTAAAAATATTAGAATATTTCATAAATAAACAGAAAAAAGAGGGGACATGGTAGAAACCATGTTTTTTTTTTTTTAAATACTGTTCACAGTGTTAAAAAATGAGAGCAGTTAAAACTTGAATCCACCTGGAAACATCACCCAAAATTTATATGCAAAGCTCAGCTTGTTCTCCTCGCCACTAAATGCCCTCCTCTTTTATCCCTCTACACATAAATATCTCTTTCTACCTTGATTTTTGTGTACATTTCTAGTAATATTTTCTAATCTCAGTAATGCTTACTGAAATTTTCTTTGGGAATATGTAACATAAAATTTCTTATGAATATGTAATATAAGAAATGAGAGATAAATATTGGTCATGATGGGAGAGGTATAGTAATCTGCAAAGATCATGTAGTTATTTAGAGCTGGAGCTGGGATCCAAATCCAGCCAGCCTGGCTCCAGTGCTGTGCTTCACCACTGTGTGGCACCGCTTTGTGACTGCACACCCCAGTGGGTATGATAATTACCCATTCCAGATGTCTTCTGAGATCAGAGATCATTCCCCTTTGTCAATTCATTTTTCAGCTGATGATGCTGAGGCTCATACTGAGCCTCAGCATCATCATTTACCTCATTTACCCAAGGCCACATCCTGCAGTCCAAGGACATAGACTCTTTCTATTACACTGCATTGAGTACAGAAATGTTGTTTAAGAAAGCATACATTGAAAAGGAAGCTCACCCATAGCTGAGTTCATCTTCTGATGCAAAATCAAGAATAGAGCAGGAGTCCCTGGAAGTTCTTGTTTATCCCTGCCTTTAAGTGGCTACATCTTTATGGTTCTCACCCTTCACAGCAGTCCTCATGTATGGTTGATTGCTGCTTGTGAACCTTGTCCATACTTTTGAATCTTAGGGAAGTAGTCACCAGTTGCTTGCTCATTCATTCTTCAATGAAAATGCATTGAATTGCCTATCTGATGAGGTCACAACAGTAAGTCATAGCCCTGCTCTCAAAAAGCAGCCTGTAAATAAATTTGTCTGCGATGATGGCAATGTATCAACTTGGATGGTGTTATAAGATCTCAAAACTTCTGATTCCTTTTAACATAAATTTATAACTATCTAATTGAATCATTCTCAGACTTAAATGAAATGTGACATCCAGAGAATGTAGCTGGAATTCAATAAGTAGTCAACTGGTATTTTGAAACCTGGGTAAGGTATGTCCTATAACTGAGGAATGCCCAAGTGCTGGGGAGTCTTGGAGACACTGAAAATAGTACCTGGTGTGGAAATTTTAGTAATAAGAATCTTTGGAGTTAATTGGTCTTAGCATTTTCCAAGAACAATTTGTTTTTTTAAGTTTAAATGTCAAATCTTTGGATTTGTGGTTGAGTCATTCTTGGTGTTGCCAGAGAGAAAACCTGAGTCTACAGACTTCTGAGAAACCCTAGACTTCCATGGTTCTGTAGTTGGAAAGCATCTCCCTCCTTGATGCTAGCCTCTTGTCCACTCACTGACTCAGTTTTTTTTTTTTTGTGCTTTTTGTCATATTTTGTTCAATCATCACAACCCTTAAAAGTAGAGATGTTGCTGAGTTTTATAGACAGTGACCAGAAAGTGAGTCATGTGTTTGAGCTCAGGGCTGTGGCCTGCCTGTAACATGAGGAAAGTAAATTCAACTGCATTTCTTCAGTATATTTTTGCTGCTGCTGTGGCAGCATTAATTTTGTGCCTGCCATTGTTGCTTCTTCAAAAACTCCCTCTTTGCAAGAGCAGCAAGGACAGATAGAATCTGTCTTCATGTCGTGTCACTGATAATCTTGATCTACTGCACTGTCTCTGCTTTACCTGGGGCAGCCGAGCCCTTATTCGGGATCTCATGTGAGCAATGCTGTGTTGTATTCTTGCACTTGGTAGTGTGAGGCTCTCTGGGGGTTGTGCAAAGGTCTTCAGTGCTTAGACATCCCCCACTCTCTCCTCAGCTAAGCATGAAATAACCTGCAGATAAAAGAAACTTTCTGAATCATGGGTCACATGGCAACAAATATATGCAACTATTTCTCCCCTTAGGACTTAACCACAAACACACACACACACACACACACACACACACACACACGCACACAGAGTGATAAGCTAATATGCTCAGTGATTTGAAGTCCAACAAAAAGGATACATTTTGCACATTTTATGTTATTTACATTCTATAATTTACATTTTACAGTCATTCATTAAGTGTGCATTGTGTTCCAAGCTCTCATAGTGTGGAAAAGTGAAGAAAATATAATTCTTTTCCTCAAAATATCAGTCTATTTCCCAATAGGCAGAAAGCAAATTAGGCTGATATAGAATTGCTGGTATCTGATGAGTTTTTGCTTGCAAAAGTAAGCAAACATTTCTTGAAATTCAATGTAGCACCTCCAAGAGCCAAGGGAGGGAGATGATCACAGCTCTGTGGGCTCACAGAAGCCAGACTAAGTCCCTGTTTTATGCCCAAAGTTTTAGATGAACCATTTAATTAAGTCTGTACAAGAAGAAGCAGGGGCAGACCCCAGAATCATTCCCATTTCCAAAAGAGCAAACAGGTTTAGAAACAGCATGTTCTGTGAATGGCAAGGGTGAGAAATAGAGTTCCAAATGCATCTGTTTTGCATCCAGTCAAATGAGCTCTCCAAGCCTCAGTCTTATAATCTGTACAATGAGAAGAAGAAAAATACAATTCCTTCTCCCATCATTTTGCAAACAAATTTAATTACCAATTTAAAAAACACATCTAAATTCTCCAATAGATGCAGGTAATTAAGGCACAAGAAAAGTACACTCTCTGGGAAAATTAATATTACACTTGTAGGAAAAATCATTATACATATGCAAACCCAAATTTAATTTTGGTTGGTTATAGAAGGAATGATTCACAGCCCTAAGTGAAAAAACTCAGGGCCTTCACAATGTAGAGCAAGAGTGCTAACAATAGCAAATGGACCGATCGATAGAGAATCCATTTTAGAGCGCTCGCTCATGGAGAATATTGATATCTAACTTGGTCAGTCCTCCTGTGAATAAACAGGCACCTTGCCTTTCTGCGAGAAAAACCACACACAAGAGCTAGCATAATGTTTCTAAATAATTAATTGGATTATTATCAAGGCTTAATGGATTGGTTCAATATAGTCACACACAAAAAGATCAAGGAATTGGACTAGCAGTTTCCTTGTAGCTATCCTCAAAATATATGGCAAGATGTAGTTTTAAATTGTTATTTTTATAGCATTCTAGGTACATCATTTACATTACAAATTGGGCCTATTTGAAAGCCATTGACTGGATCTTTGGCTTTGTTACAAAGAGCAGATATGGTAGACCCTGTGGCATTTGTTTCCTTGGGAATATGATATAGCCATCTAAATTGTAAATGAGAACATAAATCTGCTTGGTTCTTGTATTTATGCAAAACATTTATAATGCAAGGGTTTATGCCAGAGGTAAAAGACCCTGGTACCACAGGTGTCAGTTCAATGTAACCACTGAAAAAAACAGATATTTTCTTCATGGAGAAGGAATGAAAGAAGAAAAATATTACAGTACTTTTTCACCCTTGGAGAATAATCTGTCCAAGATGCAGACCCTCCCAAATTTCCCACCTAAAATACCTTTGTTGTATTATTTAGAATTTTCTTCTTATAAGATCTTATGCAAATAGAGAACTTAACTTCTTCCTTTCTAATTTGGATGGCTTTACTTTCTTTTTTTCCCCCATAGTACTGAAAGTCCTGGTCAGAGCCTGGTCACTACGATGGGGGAAGGCTCTGACCAGGACTTCCAGTGGTATGTTGAATATAAATGGTGAAAGTTGGCATTCTTTCCTTGTTCATGATCTTAGAGGAAAAACTGACACTTTTCATCATTGATTATGATGTTATCTATGGACTTGTCATATATGGTCTTTATTTTATTGAGGTTCATTCTTTCCATACTGAGTTTGTTCAGAGAATTTATTGCTTGTTCTGCTTTTATTGAGATAATTGCATGATTTGTATTTATCATTCTGTCAATGTGGTGTATCATATTTATTGATTTGTGATGTTGAATTGTTCTTGCATCCCAGGGATAAAGCCCACTTGATTTTGGTGAGTGATCTTTCTAATGTACGGTTGAATATCATTTACTAGTATTTTGTTGAGAATTTTTGCATCTATATTCTTTAGGCATGTTGGCTTGTAATTTCTTTTTTAGTGTCTTTCTTTAGCTTTGGTATGAGGGTAATTCAGGCCTTAGCATGAACTTAGAGGTGTTCTGTCCTGTTTAAATTTTTTGAAGAGTTTGAGAAACATTGGTATTAATTCTTTAAATGTTTTGTAGGCAAAACCATGAAGAAGCTTCTGTTCCTTGCCTTTTCTTTGTTAGGAGATTTTTAATTTACTGCTTTAATCACCTTAGTTGTCACTGTTCTATCTGCATTTTCTATTTCTTTATGATTAAGTCTTGGTAGGTGGTATATTTCTGGGAATTTATCCTTTTCTTACAGTCAACCTACATATTTTTATTGTTGCCTTTTAATAAGTCATCTTTAAATTTAATATAATTAATTAATTTTAATTTACAGTCTTTGACTTGTGGAATTTAATCCATTTACATTTAAAACGATTATTGATAAAGAAGGAGTGGTAATGGCTATTTTAAATTGTGCCCTGTGTTGTAGTTCCTTTGATATTCCTCATTTGCTGCTTTCATTTGTGATTTTTTTTGTTTGTTTGTTTAGGTTTTTGGTTGTTTTTGTCACCATCAGGCTTACATAAAAGTTTTACAGGAGTAACTTTTTATTTTAAATTCATAAAAGCTTAATTAAATTATACATGAAGGTATATTTATGCTGTTTCTCTTATTTTATACTATTTAGGTCACACCTAACATTTTTCTATATCCTATTTCCATTGATAAATAATTGTTATGTTTTGGAATTTGAATGACTCCCAAAGGCGGTGTGTGGAAGGATTTGTCCTCAGCCTGTGCTGGTACAGAGAGCTGGCGGAACTTTAGGAAGTGGGGCACAATGGAAGGAGTTTAGGTCATTGGGGACTTGTTCTTGAAGGGAATATTGAGACTACAGCATTTTCCTCTCTCTCTCTTTCTTTGCTTTCAGGCCAGCAGGAGCTAACTACCTTCCTTTCTACATGCCTCCACCATAATGTATTGGCTCACCACAGGTCCAAAAGCAACAGAACTCACTATCCATGGACTGAAATCTCAAGACTGTGAGCCAAAGTAAGCCTTTCATCTTTTCCAGTTGACTTATTTCAGGTATTTATCATGATGACAGAAGCTGGTTAAAACCAGTAGAATATTTTTAATACTTTTGTATTTTAACCTTTATACTAAGGTTGTAAATGACTAGGCTGCACCATTACAGTATTAGAGTATTGATTTTGATTTGTATTTACCTTTACCAGTGGGTTTTAAAATTTCATGTTTTCAAGTTATTTAGCAGCTCTTGTTTCAACTTGGAGAACATCCTTTTGCATTTTTTAAGGCAAATTTAGTGGTAAGTGTCGCTCCCCCCTGGGTTCTGGAGCGGGGAGCGGGTGGAACGACCTCGGCAGACCTTAGCCGTTCCCAGGGGGGCCAGCAGGACACTGGGAACCGGGCGCCGACAGGACAGGGCTGGGGACCAGGGGAGAGGAGTCGCTCCCGCAGCGTTCCTGTGCGAGGAGGGCAGAACGACCTAGCGAGCCTGGGCCGTCCTCCGAGGGGCCGAGGGGCCGAGTTAGGAAGGGGATGGGGCAAGGAGTCGCTCCCTGCTGCACTCCAGAGCGAGGAACGGGCAGAACGACCCAGCAAGCCTGGGGCCGTCCTCCGAGGGGCTGAGTTAGGAAGGGTTGGGGAGCCAGGAACAAGGGGGTGAATGCTGGCGGCTGGAACACGGGACCTGCATCTTCTACCGCTGCTGATCTCTCCGGTTCTATGCGTCTTCTCTGCTTTCCTCCTTCAGGACACGGCTGCTTGCTTGCTTGCTTTTCCTCTGGCTACTGCTTCTCCTTTGGCTGCTGCTCTACCTGACCAGCTGCTACTCTATTTATCCATTACAACAGCCAATAGGGTACAATGCAAACACCTTTCTCCAACTGTAACAATGAGTAGCCGAACAGCTTAGTCATGCGGTCAGGCAATTTGCTGATTACAAGCCAGCTGGACCCCTTAGAGTTGTCTACCACCAATTCTTCTACAAGCCAGCTGAGCCTCATGTTCCCAACAGTAAGAAATCCACTCAGTTGTTTTTGTTTTAGCCTAGAAATGTCTTTATTTCTTATTCATTTTGGAAGGACAGTTTTGTCAGGTGTGATGGTTTGGGTTGACGATTTTTTTTCTTTTAGCACTTTGAACATCATGTCAATCCCTGCTGACCTGTGAGATTTCTTCTGAGAAATCTGATGATAGGCATATGTGGGTTTTTTTTTCTCTTGTATGTGACATATAATTTTTCTTTTGGTGATTTGAATGTTCTCTTTGCTTTTGAGTTTTTTTTAAAATTTGATTATAACCTGTCTGTGGTAATCTTCTTTGATTTGATCTTACTTGGAAACTTTTGAGTTTTATAATTGTGAATGTTCATAGCTCTCTCTCTCTCTCTATTTGGGAATACTGTTCTTTAATATATTAATATCACTAAATTAGAGAACACGTTATTAATATTAATAATGAAGTTCTTTAATAGTGTTTTTAGTTCTGTTATTGTGTTCTCTAACTCTGGGATTTCTATTTGATTCTTTTTTTATGGCTCCTATTTCTTTTTAAATTCCTCATTTTCGTCATGTATTATTTCCTGAGCTAATCAGTTGTCTGTGTTATCTTGTTTTATTTCATGTTTTATTAGTGCATTATAGTTAAACATAATATTTGGGCTCATTTTGATATAATCATGCACACATAGAATATGATTTTCTCCACTTCAGTCACCAGTACTCTCTCTTTTCCTCTCCTACTCCCTCCCCATATCCCTCTTCCTCCTTCTATTTATTTATAAATAGTTCCCCTGGTCTTCCTTTTATTTATTTATGGTTTTTAAAACCAATGCTTTATAGATATGCATAAAGGTGGAATTCACTATGCTATATTAGTATATGTACATAGGATATGTGCATGTTTGGTCATTGAGCTTCTTTAACATAACTATATTGGATTTTTGTCAGGCAATAAATAGATGTCCATTTCTTTGTAATTGGTTACTGCACCTTTATTAGATTTGATTTAAAGTGTCATGCTTGCATGATTCTTTTTGGTCTATGTAATTTTGCACTGGTGTCTGGGCATTTGAAGTAGAAAACAATTCTTCCCATCTTTGCATATTGGTTTTGGAAGGTAAAGACTTTTTCCTCTTGTTCCTGGACTAATGAAAGGCCTCCTGGATTATAGAAAAGTGTGTTGGAGTGAGGTATGTGGCTAGTTTTGGGTCTACAATAGGGTCCATGGGTTGGTGGGCCTGTAATCAGGAAATTGGGCAGGTACAGATCCTGCCTAGTCCCTAAGCAGATAGGACTGCTTCCAGGACCTTGATCACTAAAGCCAGAGTTAGGATAGTCTACTTCCCAGTCTGCTGATGGAACACAGTGGGCCCATTACAGGTGTAAATGTGGTAATTCCAACAAATATTTAGGGAGGCTTTTGTCAGTTTACTGAGTAATCCTTGGGTAGGCAGGACTGGCTCTGGATTGGAGCTTAGAAGAGCTGTAACTGAACTATGTGGCTATTTCAAATCTATAGTTAGACTGACCTTAACAGATCTGCCTCCAGCAGCCTGGAAGGTATGTAGCCCTACCTCCAGGAATACAGGTTTCTCTTGTTGAATCTTTGGGTGGGCTGAGATGCTCTTCCACTGCATCTGAGAGTGGTGGGAGCTGAATTACAGGATTGTTTCCAGATCTTCTGTTGGATTGAGATCAGCAGACCTGCCCTTGGAAGCATGGGTGGGTGTTTCCCCTGCCAGATACTCAAGTGGAGAGGGTTGCATCTATTCAATAACTGAGAGGGGCTGGAGCCAGCTCATAGTCCATGTCAGGATCCACAGCTGGTAAACCTGTTACTTAGGAATGGGTGGGCATGTCTCCCGTCTGGGTCCCTTGGCTGATTCTGCTCATAACAGAACCATGGCCAAATGGAGTTGTAGCCAATTTCATGAGAGGTTGGGGCTGTTTCTGTGTCTGTTGCTAGAACTATAGTCAGTGAGCTTGCCACTTGGATGTGGGCCTGCCTGCTCAGAATAGCCCTCCTAGGGTTTTGGTCCTCCTACCTGGATCCCAAAGTTCCCACAAAGTCATTTTTGTCTGTGGATGGGTTGCTGTCGGGGAATACAAGCAGGGGGCTCTGCTGTCTTCTTGCTGATATCCTTCAGACTTCTGCAATTCTTAGTGAAATAATGGATTTAGGCAAATAGGTGAAAATACACTAGAGAAAAGTTCAAGGGAATTGATAAAGAGGAATCAGTCTACTAACATTTGCCTGTTGATTAATATCACTAAATTAGAGAACACGTTATTATTTGGCTTGTTATATGATATAAAATGAACTATACAATATTACCTATGAACTCTTACCTAGAAATTGAAACTGAAATCCAATCAGGTCTCTTATCTAAATATCAGCTTATAGAAAATATGGGAGATAAAGAATCTAAAAAATAATAGAAAATATAAAGTTCTTTGAGATAAATTACTTTAGTTTTACATGAATTACTGTCATAAAAAAGAAGGGTAAATATTGGTGGAGAATGAAGAGCATGAAGAAAATATGCTAGATAGTTTGCTAATGATCATTCTTTTGTGATGTGAGTTTGCTTTACTTTCTATCAAGAGTTTATTGTTCTACCCATTCTATTTGGGTTTTTTATATAACATGCTTTGACAAACAGAATGTATCAAAATTGGCAGTGTGCAAGTTTTAGAACTTTCACATGCAGAAGATTGGTAGAATCTCTTCCTGAACTCTAGGAGTCTTGAGACTGCTTTGTGATGAAGCCTAGACTATCTTCCTTGAGGATAAGAGAATTGTGGAGGAAGAGAGGCCCAACAGACAGATAGAACCAATTATCAGATGTGTGAAGAAATTACATTGTATTACCTAGTCTTTGTAAGGTCACCTGCTGACTGCTACCACATAATAGACAAGACTTGCAGAAGAACCACTCATCTGATCTCTGACCAAATTGTTGACATAGAGAATGCAGAGATAATAAATTATTCTTGTTTTTAAGCCACTAAATTTAGGGATGATTGTCATGGTCGTAGTATCCAAATGCAATGTGTGGAGCTACATTCAAGCAAATCAAATGTAAAAAGGGTTCTCTGAGACAAATAAGGAAGTTTGATCATGGTTGCATTTTAGATGATATCAAAGAGTTACTACAAATTTTGTTGTTAATAATGTAAAGAAATTTTTAAAATTATATAAAAATGTGTACTATAGATTTGTTAGATAAATGCCCTGATATATGAAATTTACATTAAAATGACTAAGCAAAGGAAAAATGGGGAACAGAGATAAAACAAAATCAATGAAATGTTGATAATTATGTTAGTGCAATTTACATTGCTATAGCAAGATCCCTGAGTCTGGGTACTTTACAAATAAAAGAAGTTTATTTAACTGATGGTTTTGGAGGTTGAAATCTCAAAATTGGGTGACCCTTTTGGTTTGGTCTCTGGTGAGGGCGAGTTGGCATAAAGGTAGAAGTGTGTGTGAGACCAAGTGATCACATAGGGAGTCAGGGAGTGGAGAGTGGAGAAGGGCATCTTGCTCCTTTATAACAACTTAAGCTCTTGAGAACTGACTCATTCTGTGAGGCCAGCATTAATTCCTTCCCAGGATAATGTTACTGATGACCAGATCACCCTCTAGTAGGCCCCAGTTCTCAAAGGCTCCATATCACCTCTCAATGCTGTCACACTAGAGACCAACCAAACTTAAACGCAAGGAGTTTGAGGAGGGTACACTCGATCCACATTCAAACCATAGTAATAATTATTGCAGGTGATCAGTATGTTCATGTGGTCTTTATACTATTCCTCAGCTTTTTTTTTTTTTTACAAACAGAAAGTCAATATGTGTTGTGACAGACGATCATGGAAAGGAACAGTAGAATGAAATCAACCAAATTATGCTATGTCCATATATGAATATACCACAGTGAATTTCACCCTTATGAATATCTATAAAACATCAATAAAAACAATAAATAAATAGAAGGAAGACCAGTAGAGTAGAGAAAGAACATGGGAGGAATTAGGAAAATATTAGGGACTGAAATAGAGCAAATTATATTCCATGCATGTAGGGTTAGGTCAAAATGAACCCCACTATTGGGTATAAGTATAATGCACTAATAAAAACATTGTTTTACAAACAGACTATGAAAAGTATCTAATGAAGAGAAAAAGCACAACAAAATATTTGAAGACATAGAGCATAAAAATAGCAACAAGTTGATCAATATTGGTTGAAGAAATACAAATGTGTATCTAACTTTTATTTTTAATCCTTGAGTTATCTATGTTATTTAAATTTTTAAATAGGATTTACATAATTCTTAGTGATCTCTTTTTTAAAAAAAATAAAGAGATGAGTCAATCTCATATTAAAAACTAACATTTGAGTGTCATAGACCTAGATTTTCCTGTAGTCTATACTTGAAATAAGTTGTTGCTTTGTGTTTAAAAACTTTTAAAAGAAAATACGTGTTGTTTTTTAATGGCTACTCAACAAACACTCATTTTCCACATGTAGACCCCACTCCTTGCCTTTTCCTAATGAGGGAGGATTGGCTCATCAGATCTCCTCATAGGCTGTTAACTGTTGTATTAATGGGGTTGGAGAACCATTGAGACTGTCACACAGTAGGACCTGACAGTTCCTTATTGACTTCTCAGGGGTGCTGGGGACCTTTATATGGAAACTGTCCTCAAACCCAGCAGACCCATTATTCACATACTTTATATTTAAACAGAGATTCTTTTTGACATTTTAGGGGGAAAAATGAATGTGAGCCATCTGGAGTCTAATTTCTTTGTAGAATCTAGTTATTAGCTAAGTAACAGTCTAGCTGCCCCAGGTGGTTAGAAGCCCCACACCTGCTAATTTATCTTATGAAGAAATAGCCACAGTGAACTCCATTCTAGGGGTGTCATAATTGTGAGTCCAGATCATGTCATCTAAGCAAAAGCAATTTTGAAAATCGCATGATGAGGTGATTTGTATGTGTGGAAGGTGGCTACTCTGGTACAGGTTTACTCTGGTGTAGATGTGTGCTGAACATCGTAATGTCCAAGGAAGCATGCTGTGCCCAGTGAAGGATTAACACACACTAGGGAATAAGCTATAAACTACCTAGAAACTGGGTTTTCTTAAAAAAAAAAAAAGTGAAGCAAATAAACCTAGAATTCACTTTAATTCGCTATCCTTCTACTGTTTAGAAATTTTAAACAGATTGGTTATAACTCACTTTGGGCCTGCTGCTGACCATGTTCTATGTTAAGTACTCCACATACCTGATCTTATTGAGGTTTTACTGAATCCTGCAATATTTGCATTATTTTGTTGTATTTAAAGGTGAAAACTCTGAGGGTGGAGAGAATATGCAATTGTCCTGAATCTTCTGTATTCCATTATCACCTTGTAAATACATAAATGGGTTCTGAGCCACGCCATTCTTCAGAAACCACAGACCATGTTTATTTGCTTAAAAGGCATAAAATCAAGAAGGGCTCTTCTAGTGTTAGAGTTATTCCAAAACCAAGGAAATAATTATCAGCTTGACTGAGGATGGTTAATTTGATTGTAGTGTATAAACACATTCTTATTTTATTTAGAATACCATGTGCTATTATATCTAAGATATTAAAAATGCTACCACTTTCAAAACATATGACAAATATATATATATATATATATATATATATATATGCACACACACACACACACACACACAATGCAGAGACAAAAATATTTCACAGTTGGTTGCCCTTATTTTTAGGTCAGTCCTAAAAACAATTAACACTTTATGAAAAATGCTTTTACTTTTGCTCACCTATGGGTCAGAATATTATAGGAGAAAAAGTGGATTTTGGATCACAGAACTTGAAAGAATTCTAGGACTGTCCTTTATCACAATGGTACTTTAAGAAATTAGTATCTCTGAGCCTTGGTTCTCACATCTGTCAAATAAAGATAATGATGTTTGTAACCCATGAAGGAAGAAATGAGAGGATATAGTAAGGCTTCCAACACAGTATCTGACAAAGAGTTTTCTTCCCTTCAAATGGAAGTATTTGCTTTTGTACATATGGAACTTTATTTTATCCCATGATATGTGTGTTCTCTAACTATTGTGTGCAATTTAATCACTACTTGTAGAAAGTAGACTATTGTCAATGATGGTAAGTTTCAGGAGAGCTAGGAAACTAGTATTTTATGTAATTCATTAACTCCCATCACTGGCATGATGATAAAGACAGTGGAAATTACTCAGGGAGCAGACTACACATGATGCTTGATGGTCAAGATGAATTTTATGCATAAGACAGTGGATGACTGTCTTTTTTTAAGACAGCTGTATGGGCAGCAAAGCAGGTAATGCAGTGTGGATGGATGGTTCCCTGAACTGTCACCTGCTCTAAATTGAACAGTCAGGTGGAGAAGCACAGTCATTAGACTATGACTAATATATGTCACATTCTTCCCCTTATTGATGTCAACTTTTCAGTAACATTTTCTAGGCTTTCTCTCAAGAAGGAGCCAAACAGACTCCATGTGGACCTGGGCTGCATTTGTCTTTCTTTCTTTTTTGTTTTCTTATACTTCATTTTCATGTGGCAGGTCTTATAATGCCATGGAATTTTGACTAAGATCCTACATCAATTTGGTTTGTTGTTCATAGTTCTGGTTTAAGATCTTACAGAACTCTGAAGAACTAAAGTTCCCACAATACTCTATATTTTCTATCTGT
>PVKS010005033.1:0-29349 GCA_004027875.1 Aplodontia rufa
CAGTTTTTTTCATGAGGCTTTCATTGCTCTGACACTTCATTGTGTTTGTGGTGGTGGGGTTTGAACCTGTGTCCTTACACATGCCCTGCAAGCACCATAGCCACTGAGCCACTGCTCCAGCCCACCTTGGTTCTTCTTAACCCAGCTGAGTATTCAACTGAACACAGGTGAATGGCCTTGATTATACCCAATAAAGAACTGCCCAGCTTAGTCTAATCAACCCCAAAATCATGAAAAATGATGAATGAAAGGGACAGTCTTTTATGCTGCCATAGGTAACCAAAATAGTCTTATTAAACTTCTTTTTAAAAAGGAATACAAGTTTAGTTTGGGTGAAGAGTTAAAAATCAAAAAGCTATCCTATGAGTAGTGTTAAAATATAATTGAAACCAACATAAATTTCTGACCTCAAATTTTATCTTTTCTAGTTCTGTTTAACTAAAATGACCCAAATAACAGTATTATTTCACCACACAAATCTGGTATGTACCCCTAGGTACTCTGGTCTTTAACATCATGTTCTAGTATATCTTCTTGGAAGAATGACTAATTCCATTCAGAGCAGGGAATATACAAAGTGGAACAAATAGTTAATGTCAGAAAAAAAAGAAGTCTTTAAAAATATATGGGATCCTGCTGGGCGTGGCAGCTCACCCAGCAACTCAGGAGGCTGAGGCAGAAGGATCACAAGTTCAAAGCCAATCTCAGCAACTCAGTAAGGCCCTAAGTAACTTAGCAAGATCCTATCTCAAAACAAAATATAAAAAGAGCTGGGGATGTGGTTCAGTGGTTAAGCACCCCTGGGTTCAATCCCTAGTACCAAAAGTAAATAAATAAATGTGTGTGTGTGTGTGTGTGTGTGTGTGTAGGATCCTACCAAAGGAACACAGAAACCAGACGACTGTAGTGGCTCCAACTGGTCAAGACATGAATATCTGAGCTTCAGAAAAACAATTTTAGCAAAGTAAAATAATTTGTGTGTTTTAAAAAGTCATAAACACATAATGATGGCCCTAAAAAAGAAAATGTTTCCTTTCAAATAACAGGTATTATACTTCTTTTATTCAGATAACAAAATTGTTACTTAATTTTAGTTTTACATACATTATAAGGAGATTAAAGTACATCCATTTAAGGGCTAATATGGTCAAAAGAACAAAAAGAACATTTTCCCCCATAAAACATTAAGGGATAGACTAATGAAACTTTCTTGCTCCTCCCCCTAAGGCCACTTTCTGGACATTCACCAATTAGATGACAAACTCATTATCTCAAACATTAATGAAGCATGTCAGGATATTCCATTCACAGATTTGAGAGACCTTTCCAAGTGCCTTAGCCTCGAGCACTATAACCAAGTGAATTTTTCCTTTAGAATTTACTTAAAATAAATCTGAGTTTTTTTTCCCAGGTATTTGGTGATAAATTTTAACAATTGCTGCTGGTGGCCTCCTTAATATTTCCCTTGTTTGGTTCATTAGTTACAAACGCTTTCCCAAGGACAAGGACAGACTCACATACTGCTGGTTAATAATTCCAGACTGTACTGTGACCATTAACGTCACTTCAGTTAAAGTCTCTATATATGTTGTCAGTTGTGACCTAGTGCTCTACCACAACAAAACGTAACAATGGTATTAGTAATAACAAATAACAGGAAAAGATATTATCTTCATTGTATTTTGCTCCTTTATGACAAAGAAGAAAAATTTTACAAAGGTCTTTATTTAAAACAGCTAAAAATCTTAAGTGTTAGTATTTAAAAGACAAATTTTAACTACCTCAAACACTTCCTCAAGAACTTTTCCTACTACCATTCACAATAATTCAGCTTGTCTTCTTTTTTCAATTTTTAAATCTAATTTTTAGCTACAACCTTTTAATAATTTTGAAATATAGCTCTGCATACTTAAACATGCACTATAAGACTTTTTTCACACCTACCTGCTGAATGAACTACAATAATGAATATTAACAATGAACTGCAGTTAAACTAAATGACATTCCAGAAATGTCATTATCTGGAAGATCATTATCAGATACCATACTTAAATTCCTCAAGATGTCCACATGATGTTGCTAATATAGTGAAACTCCAGCACTGCTGACCTTACTGGTTTTCAGTTTTGGGGGAGGAATTAAAGAACTCTTTGAGAGGCTGGAGCAATGGCTCGGGGGTTTACAGCGCTTGCCTGGCATGCGCCAGTAAGCGAGTTCAAACCCCAGCACCACGTACACAACCAAGTAAAACACCAGGATGTGCTGTGGGAGCGCGCCCAGGTTAATAAGTATTCTAAATGGTTACTCACAATCCGCATGTTCACTTTTACCACAGGGGCCTGACATCCTTTTCTTGTAAAGGGCCAGGTTGTAATTATTTCAGACTCTGCAACCATACCCTGTGCATGTGCTGCAACCAGTTCACTGCGTTACAGCGCGGAAGAGCAGCGTGGCCGACACAGAAAGGAACAGCTGCAGCAGTCCCAGGAAAACCACTGCTGAGCAGTGCAATCGGAACTTCATCTTTTTCCCGCATGTCACAAAACAGCACAATGCATAGTTACACTGTGAACTGTCTAGACCGCGCTGGGAAGACCAGCCAATCCCTGCAGGGCTCGCCGGCCTCCGCCCCGCCTCTGTCACCTACGCTGCTGCGGGTGGACCAGGGTGGCACCAGGCGAGGCTCTGGGCGGGCGAGGCCACACTCCGAGGGCCCCGCCTGCCCCGCCAGCGCCTCCCGCCGGTGACCCTGGGTCCGCCCGGCGCCAGGCCAACGACAGTGGAGCGGGGAGGAGGCCAGGACCCGGGAAAAGCAGGAGCGGAGCCGGACATCGGGGCACGCGTGGGGGTCGCCGCCGGGGCCGTCACTCACTCGGAAACGCCGGCGCGGACGAAGGCCATAGCAACAGCGCAACTAGAAGGACTATGGGCTTCATGGGCGTCGTCCGCAGCACTCCGCCATGCGACGGGAACGTCCTGGGCCACCAGGCCGGGTACCTCAGGGCCGAAAGGGGAGGGTGTCAGCCGCCCACCTTCCCACCTCAGGGCCCGGGGCGCCCGGCAACGGTTGTCGCGCGCGAGCCGCGCGGCGGCGTGGGGGAGGGACGCGCGGCCGTGGCTGCCCCTCCGCGCACGCAGGTGCGCAAGTGCGAGCGGCCCGCGGAGTCTCGACGCCTCCTGCCGCGGGGCCGTGCGGGCGGCCGGGTTCTGCGGGTGTCACCTAGCGACACAGCCCTGACCAAAACCCGGCCCCTGCGCAGAAGGAGCTGTCAGTGCGGGGGAGCGCGGGGCACTCTGCAGCGCAGAGACAGACGTCCGGTCCGCACCCTGGCGACCCAAGAGCTGAAGGCAGTGCAGGCCACTTGCAGGGGGAGGCCAGTTTTGGAGGTGAGTGGGGAAAGTCAAACTGCTTGCAACTGTGTGGAAAGCAACTTGGAATATGTAACAAAAGCATTAACATATCAACACTATGATATATACTGTATATTCAGGGGGAGAAAGCTTTATTTCCTAAAATAATCATAATCTATGAAATAAAGACAATGAAAATACAAATTAACAGAATGTGTAAAGTTCTGGACTGGATGTTTGCGTCCCCCACCCCCATTTATATGTTGAATCCTAATCCCCAGTGTGCTAACTCCTAGAAGGAGCCTTTGAGTGGGGCTGGATTAGTATTCTTATAAGGGAGCTGCCTCAACCCTGCCTCCTTGTGCCCACAGTGAAGACGGCCATCTGTGAACCAAGAAGTGGCTCACCCAGACCCCAATTCTGCCCCCGGCAACTTGATTTTGGATTTCCCAACCTCCAACTGTGAGAAATAAATGTTTGTTATTTAAACCACCTCATATATGATATTTTTATTATATAGCAGCCTGAACAGACTAAAACAGGTAAGTTAAATTTGTTGCTTAGAATACTGAGCAACTATTCAAATGATGCCCACAGCATACCTCTAATTTGGGGAAACGATCTTGTTGCAGTGGATCATGTTTTAAGATATTAGCTAAGGTCTCACCTTCCTTGTGTGTCTTTGTTCCGTTACATTTTTTTCTGCATTGAGACACTGGTAATAATCTTAATGCACTTGCTTCAGGGAAGGATAACTAGAATTTCCAATATGGAAGTAAGATTTCTGGGGGTAGAGAAGAGGGTTTGCAGTATGTACATGTTACCTCCTGACAGGTTTTGGAAATCACTGAGGCTTCTCCTCTTTCCAATTAGCGGAAACTGCAAACTTTTCAAACATGCTGTGCATCCAGCATGGGTCAAAGTAGTTGGTGCAGGTCTGGCTAACTCAGTTACTTTAGTAGACAGGTCAAGCAGACTGCTCACCAGGAGAGCTCAGAAGTGTTGAGCAAGGGCCTCTCAATTCAGGCAGGCCTGCAGTGTGTGGATAAACACTGGCATGTAGCAAGTTCTGAGTAAATATTACCCTAAATGTGGGCAGATCTAATTCTGATTCTAATGAATAGAATATGACATAAGCAATGGGATGTCACTTGGGAGATGAGGACACAAAGTAACTATGGCTTCCATCTTGAGCACACCCTGTGGTTCTCTGACTTACTCTGAGGGAAGCCAGTTGCCAAGTGTTGAGAAACTGATGTCTTCAGCCCACTCATGTGACCAGGATGAGTCACATGAGTGAACTTGAACCAGATTGTCCTCAGGCAAGCCCAGAGGTAACAACAACCGAACATCTAGATTGCAGCCTCAGGAGAGGCCCAGAGCCAGAGGCACCCAGCTAAGCCACACCCAGGTTCCTGACCCATGGGAACTGTAAGATAAGAAATGCTTGTTATTAGGTGGAGGGGAAAAATCATTTGCCCAAGCAAGAGCTGCAAACAAGGGCCTCTGCTGGCTGCACTATTTGATTTTATCTATCTATTTTTTAGAGACAGAGGAAGAAAAAGAGAATCGATTTTATTTATTTTTTCATCTGGCCTTTGTTTCTCCGACACTTAGTTGTGTATGTGGTGCTAGGGTTCAAATTCAGGTCCCCACACATGCTGGGCAAGAGCTCCAATTACTGAGCCACAACTTCAGCCCCAGGCTGCACTATTGATTGAGTTACAATCATCATTATTCCAGACCCATCCATTTTCATCAACCAGCCAAACTGGCAAGTTTGTTCTATCTTCAAATCTCTGATGGTGACATTTATTATAACTGATCTCCAGGGGATTAATAGGACTTCTGTTTTCCTATTTGGACTTGGCGGAGCAGAGGGGAATAAAGCTCTGAGTGTAAAGTCAAGTTAAAATTCCTTTGATCACCTCACCCTATAACCCCTACTTTAACCTACGAAATAATTTGGCCCTCTGGATCTCCAGGAGTCAGTATAATTAGCCAGCAGTCAATCTCAGAGGAGTAGGACTTCCCTTTTTTCTGGGTGCAAATTTGTCTATAAGGTACCTCTGGTCCCTCTGGGGAAGGCAAAGAGTATAGAGTCACAGCAAATACTTGTAATGTTACCACTGAATTCTTCCTCAGGATTTCCAGCTTTTCCTTTCATTTAAGAGATTCTGCATTTGAAATCAGACTGTGGTCTGAGAATTTAGTGAGGAGCTGTACATGCAAGGATCAAGTGAGATGTCTGTTTTGTTAGGCTTAACATTTTGGGTTATTCTTTGCTTGTTTAACTGTATAAATCATGGAAGACCTTAGCAGCTTTTTTTTTTGTCTTGTGAAATATAAAAAAGGAAATGGTGAATGAGCCAAGTATATACCTTTATGGTGGAATTCTAGTTTTTTTTTCTTTTTTTAAATTTTTATTAAAGAGTTGAGTTCTCAAAGAATCTTAAATGTATATGATGTAATAATATGATATGCATTTGGTCATAAATCATAGTTTCCCCTGCAACACCTACTCCTCTGTCTCTTGATTCTTCTATATTACACCCCATAAGAGAGATAAATGTGTGTATGTATGGGTGTGTGTGTGTGTGTATAATATATATATTATATACATATATAATGTATATATATTATATACGTATATGTATATATATGTAATTGTAAATTTTTCAAAATTAAATGATGGTATAAGTATCATTTGACTTCTCAGGGGGTTGATGCATACGCTACATTGTGGATTGTCTCCCTAGATCCCTCATTATCCTCCCTACTTCTCCCACCCCCCACCTCTCTCTTCCTCCCTCCCCCACCTGCATGCCTGTAGTTGCCCTAGATTATGTGTTGGTATGCTTTTGGAGGGTCTAATACATGAGTTTGACTAGCTTTCCCCAAAGACGGGGTTTAGTTCCAGCCTCCACAAGTGAGGAAAAATGTTTGGCCCTTGGCTCTCTGGGTTTGGTTAACGTCACTCAGTGTAATTTCTTCCATTGCCATCCATTTACCTTCAAAGGCTTCAATATCATTGTTTCCAATAGCTCAGTAGAACTCCATTGTATACATATATACCAGAGCTTTTGGATCCATTCATCCAGTGAGGGGCATCTGGGTTGGTTCCATGATTTAGCTATTGTAAATTGAGCTGCTATGAACATAGATTTTGTTGTGTTGCTATAATGTACTTACTCTAACTCCTGTGGGAAAATACCCAAAAGAGGGATAGCTGGGTCATATGATGGATCCAGGCCTAACTTTCTGAGGAGTCTCCACACTGCTTTCCAGAGCAGCTGAACCAGTCTCCAATTCCACCAACAGTGTGCTAGTGTTTCTGTCTCCCCACAATCCCTCCAACATTTGTTATTGTTTGTTTTCTTCATCTTTGCCAGTCTGACTGGAGTGAGGTGAAATCTTAAGGTAGCTTTGATTTGCATTTCTCTGATTACCAGTGATTTAGAACACTTTCTCATGTATTCATTGGCTTGCTCAATGCCCTCTCTTGAGAAGTTTCTGTTTAGCTCTCTGGCCCATTTATTGATTGGATTGTTTCTGTTTTTGTTACTGAGTTTTTTGAGTTCTTTGTAAATTTTGGGTATTAGTTCCCTGTCAGAGGGATCACAGGCTATGATTCTCTCCCACTCTGTAGGTTGTCTCTTGACTGTTTTGACTAATTCCTTGGCTGAGCAAAAGCTTTTCAATTCTTGAATTTAATTCTTTCATTTTGGGAGTCTTCTTGAGGAAGTTTTTGTCAACTCCCATTTGTTGAATTGTTGGTCCTGATTTTTCTTCTAGCCGTTGTATGGTAGCTGGTTTAATTCCTAATTCTTTGATCCATTAGATTTGATTTTTGTGCAAGATGAGAGATAAGGATCTAATTTCAACTTCCTGCAAGTGGCTGTCCTCTTTGTCCAGCACCATTTGTTAAACAGGCTGTCATTCCTCTATGTTATATTTTGACTCCCTTTATCAAAGATCAAATATTTAATTTTTGTGGGTTTGTTTCAAAGTCTTCTATTCTATTCCATTGGTCTTCATTCCTATTTTGATACCAGTACCATGTTGTTTTTGTTACTATAGCTCTATTCCATAGTTTTAGATCTGGTATTGCAAAACCACCTGTTTCGTCTTTCGTGCTTAGTATTGTTTTGTCTATTCTGGCTATTCTGGGTTTCTTTTGTTCCAAATGAATTTGAGAATTGCTTTTTCTATATCTATAAAGAATGGCATTGGTATCTTGATGGGGATTGCATTGAATCTGTACAGTGCTTTTGGCAGAATGACCATTTTAATTATATTAATTATGCCTAACCAAGAGCGTGGAACATCTTTCCATCTTCTCAGGTCTTCTGCAATTTCTGTTTTCAGTGTTTGATAATTTTCATTATAGAGGTCTTTTACTTCTCTTGCTAGATTAATTCCCAAGTATTTTATTCTTTTAGAGGATATTCTGAATGGGACTGATTTCCTGATTTCTTCTTCTACCCTATTATTGTTAGAGTATAGGAAAGCTATTGACTTATGGATATTGATCTTATAGGCTGCTACTTTTCCAAATCTGTTTATAAGCTCAAGCAGTTTTCTGGTAGAGTCTTTTGGATCTTCCAGATATAGGATCATGTCATCAGCAAAAAGGGATAATTTGACTTCCTCCCTTCCTATTCATATCGCTTTGATTTCCTTCTCTTGCCTGATTGCTCCAGCAAGGGTCTCGAGAACTATATTGAATAAAAGTGTTGAGAGAGGGCAGCTCTGTCTTGTTCCCAAGTTTATTGGAAATGCTTTCAACTTTTCTCCATTTAGTATTTTACCGGCTGAGAGTTGGGCATATACGGCCTTCACAAAATTAAGGTAAGATCCTTTGATCCCTATTTTCTCTAGAGTTTTGATCATAAATGGGTGCTGGATTTATCAAAGGCCTTTTTCTGCATCTATTGAGATGATCATATGGTTTTTGTCCTTAATTCTGTTTAAGTGATGAATCACATTTATTGATTTGCATATGTTGAACTAGCCTTGCATATCTGGAATGAAACTCACTTGATTGTGTTGAATTATCTTCTTGATGTGTTTTTGAATGCGGTTTACGAGAACTTTATTAAGGATTTTTGTGTTGATGTTCATCAGTGATATTGGTCTGTAGTTTTCTTTTTTTGATGTGCCTTTTTGGGTTTTGGTATCAGAGTTATGGTTGCCTCATAAAAAGTGTTTGGGAGAGTTCCCTCTTTTTCAATTTCTTGGAATAGCTTGATAAGGAGAGGTTTAGCTCTTCTTCAAAGGTGTGATAAAACTGAGCAGGGAATCCATCAGGTCCTGGGCTTTTCTTTGGAAGATTTTTAATTGCTGTATGAATTTTGGTACCTGTTATTGGGCTGTTTAGGATTTCAATTTCATCCTATGTCAATTTGGGGATATTGCATGCGTCTAGAAATTTGTCCGTGTCCTCCAGATTATCAGATTTGAGGAGTATAGTTTTTCAAAATATGTTCTGATAATCTGTTTGATTTCAATGTGGTCAGTGGTGATCCCCCATTTTTGTTAGCAATTTTGTTGATTTGCTTTGATTCTCTCCTTCTTTTAGTTAAATTAGCTAGGGGTCTGTCATTTTTATTTATTTTTTATTTTTTATAATTTTTTATAATTATAAAAAAATTTTTATAATTTTTAAATTATTTTTTATAATTCTTTTTATTGATTTTTTTGTTCTCAATTTCATTGATACCAGCTTTGATCTTAATTATTTCCTGTCTTCTGCTGGTGTTGTGATTAGATTGCTCTTCCTTTTGTAGAGATTTGAGTTGGAGCATAAGCTTATTTGTTTGGGATCTCTCCTAATTTTAATGTAGACACTCAGTGCTATACATTTTCCCCTTAAGAATGCCTTCATCATAAAAAAAAATGAATAAAAAAAGAATGCCTTCATGCCATCCCAGAGGTTTCAGTATGTTGTGTCTTCATTCTCATTCTCTTCCAAGAATTCCTTAATTTCTGTTCTTCTGTCTTCTTGGATCCATTCTTCATTTAATAGGGTGTTATTCAATCTCCATGTATATGTGTGTTTTCTGTGATGATTTTTGCTGTTAATTGCTAGGGTCATGGCATCATGGTCTGACAGGATACACAGAATAATATCTACTTTTTATATTTGCTGAGATTTCCTTTGTGAACCAGAATATGATCTGTTTTGGAGAAGGATCCATGTGCTGCTGAGAAGAAGATATACTCAGCCAATCTGAGGTGGAATATTCTGTAGATGTCTGTTAAGTCTGTTTGATATTGTTTAGACTGTAGATCTCTTTCTTGTTTTGTTTTGGGTTTTTTTTGTTTTTTGTTTTTTGTTTGTTTGTTTGTTTGTTTTTTGCTTTGACGATCTGTCTATTGGAGATAGAGAATTTTAAAGTCTCACAGTCCTATTGTGTTGAGGTCTACAAGTGGTTTTATGTCTTGGAGTAATTTTTCCACATAGTTGGGGGTGTTGGTGTTTGTAAAGTATATATTTACTATGATTATATCTTCCTGTTGTATTGTTCCCTTTACTAGGATGTAGTGGCCTTCTTTATCTCTTCTGCTTAATTTATGTTTGAAATCCACTTTGTCAGATATAAGAATTGCAACTCCAGCTTGCTTTCTTGGGCTATATGCCTGGTAGATATTTTTGCATCCTTTCACCCTCAATCTGTGGATGTCATTAGCTGTAAGGTGGGTTTCCTGTAAGCAGCATATTGTTGGGTTTTGTTTTTGATCCAATCTGCTAGTCTATGTCTTTTGATTGGTGCGTTGAGACCATCACATTCAGTGTTAGAATAGTTATATGATTGTGGGTCATAGTCATTGTGTTTTATTAGTAAGTTCTGTGCTATCTTGGTTGTCTATTGATAGCAGGTACCTTTATTGAATTTTCTCTGTGTATGAGTGTTGAGGAATGTTTACTTGTTCTTCTATCTGGAGTTTATCTTTGGGGTTTCTTTGTAATGCTGGTTTTCTATTCAAGAATGCTGCAAGTTTGATTTTATCATGAAAAGTTCTTATTTCCCCATCAAATTTGAAGCTGAGTTTTGCTGGGTTTAGTATTCTTGGCTGCATGTTGTGTTCATTCAAATGTTGAAAAATATCCTTCCATGATCTTCTTGCTTCCAGAGTCTGAGCTGAAAAGTCAGACTTGATTCTTACTGGTTTGCCTCTGAATGTGATTTGGCATTTCTCCCTTGAATCTTTTAATATTCTTTCCTTGATTTCCCTGTCGTACATTTTGAATATGATGTGCCTTGGTGAGCTTCTCATTTGATTAGGCCTATTGGGTGTCCTGTAAGCTTCCTGGATGAGCATATCTGACTCTATTTTTTATAAGGGAAAATTTTTCTTTAACTATTTCATTGATAGTGTTCTTTATCCCATTTGTTTGCATTTTGATTTCTTCCTGTATCCCAATTACTCTTAGATTATTTCTTCTTATTTCATCCTAGACATTTTGAAAATTCTGTTCATGTTCTGTGAGGTTTTTTTCTTTTTTGTCATCCATGCGCTCAAGCTTACTCAGTGCGTTCTCATTGTCAGAAGTTCTTTCTTCAAGAGCTGAGGTTCTGTTGTATATAGAAGTTAGTCTATTATTAAATTCTTCCATGGTTCCTCTCATGTCATTGACTGCAGATTTTAGCTGTTACTTCATTTTTTACTATGTCTATTTCTTTAATACGGTTTTCTTGAGTTTTCTCTTAGTCCATTCATTATATCTTCTTTTAATTCATTGTTCTTTTTAGTAATCAGATCATTGATAATTTTTTTCAAGGTTTTCATCTTGGTTCCTATCTGTGGCATTCTTTTTAGGGGAGTTGTGGGTTTGAGATGAACCTTTCCTAGTTTGATTCTTCATTTTTAAAGAGCTTCTTCTGGATCTCTGAATTGAGATTCCCTGCAGGGAAGGTAGGCAGTTCTCCAGGTGGTTTTACTGTGCAAGACAAAGGTGCAGATCAGTCACCACCTCCTTGATGATCACCTTCCTGATGCTGCTTTTTCCTGGATCCTCATTGTGCTCCACCTTTTTGGATCCAGGCTCAAGATTGCAGATCTGAACCTGTGTTGTCCTGTGCACCTGACAGGCCAGGACAAGAAGATGCCTGGGCTGGGGGCTGGTTCAGGCAGGGATGCTCCTCTGGTCAGTCTTGAGCATGTGCTGGGGCCTGGACCTGAGAAGGCCTGGGCTGGTCTTTCAGCTGGGCAGGGGCTGCTCCAAATGGGGGACCTACCCAGGTGTGTTCTGAGTGCCTGCTGGCAGGGACCAAAATGACCCCAGAGTGGCACATGGGGCATCAGGTAGCTGGAGGCTGCTCTGGAGAGGGGTCTTAATGGTGGTGTCTTGAGCACCTGTTGGCTGGGACCAAAAGAGGTCCTGACCTGCACGCAAGGCATTGGGTAGGTGGGGGCTGCTCCAGGCAGGGATCCTCCTTCAGTTGGACCTGGGCAGGGACTACTCTGGCTGGGGGTCTCCTAGTGGTATCCTGAGTACTTGCTGGCTGGGACCAAAAGAGGCCCAGGCCAGCACACTGGGCATTGGGTAGGTGGGGGCTAGAATTCTAGTTTAAAAGAATGAGTTTTAACTCTTTATACTCTGTGATCTATGTACTAACAGAAAAATTTCCAAAATATGGTGTTCAGTGGAAAAAACAGTGCAAGAAAGTACATATTTGTATTTCTGTAAGATCATAGCACAGTCATATATTTATATGAATTCACCAGAAATTATTTAGGAAGGAAACACAGCAAGATGAAAACTGTGTTTGCTTCTAGGAAGAAAAGTGGGAATGGGGGAGAACAGGATATTTCAAAAGGAGAATGTAATTTTTTGCTCTTAAGTTTATTTTGATTATTCCTTGAGTTTTTCCAAACATGATTATATTTTTTCTTTTTCATTTCTTGTGTAGATAAAAACAAAAACAAGATTTTTTTTTATTTTTATTTTTTTTTTACAAAATCTAGAAATCTAGATGCTTGGAGAAGGGATGACCAGTTGTAGAACATGTATCAGATTCCTTGTGCTTTTCATTACTGATTTCCCTGAATTTATTTACTTATTTTTATTTTATTTACTTATCTTTATGGTTTGTGGGGTTGAACCCAGTGGCACTCTATCAGGATCTCACTAATTCACCAAGGCTGGGCATGGACTTCCAATACTCCTGCCTCAGTCTCCCAATAATCTGGGACTACAGGCAGGCACCACTTCACTGAAGTATTTTTAAGGTGGGTCATTCACTATCCCCCCCCCCAAAAAAAGGTATTTAACCTGCAGTTCTGCTTCACCTCTCGACTCTGTCACTGTGCTAGTAACTGATTACACAGTATCATTTAGTGTTGTGTGACGTTTTCTCAGGTAGACATTTTATCTTCCCTTTATAGTTGTTCTTGAGCTTCTCCCTTTCACACTACAGCTATTTGGTGCTCAGTGAGGATTTAATAAATAACAGCACATGCTCTTCCAGCCTAAAGGAAGTCCTTCCCCCTACTGCTTTCAAAATCCTCTGGTGATCCAAGGCTCTAAAGCCGTACCTGCTGGGAGTGCGTCCTCTGCTGTCCCTCCAGGTAGTGTGTATCGGCTCCTCTCGCATATCTTCACAATGCTGTATGATAGCATTCTTTCACTGAGCTGCTGTATTTTATGCTTTCACAAGCCACTTTGAGGAAGTGAGCCAGGAGGTGAGCCCTGCATTCTGTCCTCCCAGCCCAGCTAAAGTCTTGCATTCATCAAGTGTTCAATTAACACATGTTTGAGTTCTATTATAATTAAAAGCTTAGGAATTTTTGTGTAGGCCTTTGCAGTTTCCTAAAAGGAGCTCATAATAGCGACTAGCTATTGAGACAACTTCTGGCACAGTTCTTAGTCTCCAGAAGAAGCTCCTCCACTCTGTGTGACTCTATTACTTAGTCCCAGGTGAAATTAGTGACTTTTGGCCTCATCTGTTCTTGTTTACACATACCTTGAAAGAAATTTTGGACAATAAATTCATGATTATGGAATTTCTGTGAAAGGGAATACACCAGTGTCCATATCTATCAAAAGTGTAGTAAATTACTAATACATATCAAATACCATGTCTTTACCCCGTATGTTTTAATTTTTAGTGATGTTAAAGGTTCTGCGTACTCTCCGTTCCTGTCCCCACCCTGAATTTCCCTATAGGCCTTCAAATGCACTTCTAAAACTCACATTTACTGCCTTTTATTCTTTCCCCTATTAACCCAATCAAGTAAATAGGCTATGGTTATCCAGAGACGTGTTTGCCTCCCCAGAGGAAAAAGCATATTTGGAAAAATTCTTCCTCCATCATCACAGTTACACATTGACCTCCCCCATTGTCCTCCTGGGACAGCACACAGGGCAGCTCTGACTATAGCTCTTGCCTACTTAATTAACACCAGTGCTTTTTTTTCACATCTCAGAGCTCAAATGTCACTTCCTAACAGCACTTGGTCCAGTGCCTGGAAAAACAGTTGGAATCTGATACTTATGAAATGACTGAATCCACCCATCCCTCTATCCAGCCATTCATGCACTCCACCATTCCCCAGATCACCACTGTCAGCACAAGTGCACAGTGGCTTTGACAGACTTCGGCCACATGGGGGCAGCAGAGCCTCACCCACAGCAGAAGGCATTTGTAATTTCTTCAGAGCATTTCCAGCCATGAATCTTAACTGGACTTTGAGTTTGCTAGGCTGCAGCACGTTTTGTTGTTGTGTATTTTGCCTTGCTTCCATGCTTTGCATTCTGTGTGCACAAAATATCATGTACTAATGTTTAAATTATTTAATAATAATAATCATTGTTCTCCAAACAAGATTTTCTTCAGTGCTGCCGTCTAAAGGAAAGTTGCACATCCAGTCTTCCTCTGGTTCTTTTTTTTTTTTTTTCTTTGAGGAGTAAAAGGAATAGGATTTATTTATGAAGAAGAGCAGAGACTCCGCAAGGCGGAGGGGCACCTGGAAGCAGGACACCGTCTAATGGAGGTTAGGCCAGAGGTTATATAGATTTGGGGTATGAGCAAAATTAACATTCATGCCGAGCAGGCATTGGGAAATGCATCAACTCCATTGGTTAAAATCTATGTAAAACAGGCATTGAAACTGGTCAAGAGCACCACTGGTTAAAACAAAAGGTGGCAACTACTTCCTAGTATCCACCTGTGACCACCCCCCACCTTAGTTGGGACAAAGGTGAGCCTCATGGTCTTTTTGCATTTGAAGGCCCTGAGCATGCCCTGTTAATCACTCTCTGCCTCTACCAGCTAGCTCTTGGATGGGGGCCCTCTGTCCTGACTACCTAGCCATTTCACTGTCTCTCCTAATCTGTCTCATTCCCCCCTCTGAAGAAATATCCCTAACTGCCGTTAGGGAAAAAATGGGCGATGACCATTCTGGCTACTTCCTGCTGATATGGGGTGTAGAATGGGGACGGCAGTCAAGAACCTTTCCCCAGAGGCCTATCTATCTAAAAGGGCCCTTCATCAGAGCTTGGTTGTATATTCCCATGTGTAATGGCATCTTGCTGGTCTGTGCAACTCAGTTATTCATGACAGCAGTTGGCAGGTGACTGGGCAAGGCCTTCATCTGGTAGGAACATGTTAAAACAGAATGGCAAAACATTAACAGGTTTGACATGTTATCTGTTTCTATTAGGAGCAAACAAAGTACCCGTTCTGGCATGATAAGAACTGTGGTACCTAGACACGTCAGGATATCCCTTCCCATTAAGGGAGTGGGACTTTCAGGCATTATTAAAAAGGCATGTAAGAAGAGAAGATTATCCCAAGAACAACTCAGAGGTTGGGAAAAATATCTAGTCATGGGCTTCCCTGATATGCCTCTTACAGTCATGTTATGAGACGAGAGAAGGCCTGGATTCGAGAGAAGAACAGAAAATGTGGCTCCAGTGTCAAGGAGGAAATTAATTTCCTTACCCTCAACAGTCAAGGTCACCCGAGGCTCCTGCATGGAGATGACAGTCCTGCAAGTTGGAGCCAAAGAAGGACACCCCGGGACCCTTCAGTCCTGTTGTTGGACCATTTATATGAGGGGCTTGTCCCCGAGGGCCTTCGCCTCTGAGGGCAATTCGACCTCCAATGGTCTCCTTCACAGATAGGACAGGGTGTCAGTGGCTTTTGTGGCCTTTGGGGGCAGTCCTTCTTGTAATGTCCCATTTGGCCACAGTAGTAGCAGACTAAGGTTGGAGCCTTACGATTTCGGGAACCCCGACCTCTGGAATTAGCCTTTTGTAGGGCTGCCACTAGAGCTGCTGTTTCCTTGTTCTTTTTTTCTCTCTTTGGCCTCCTCCTGGTCTCGATTATAAAAGACTGAAGTGGCGACTTTTAAGAGACTGTCCAGAGTACAGTCTGGTTCTGCAGCTGATTATTGTAATTTCCTCCTGATATCTGATGCTGACTGAGTTATGAACTTATCCTTTAGTATAAGTTCACCTGCTACAGAGTCTGGAGTCATTGAGGTATGTTTAATTAGTGCCTCTCTAAGTCTCTCTAAAAAGACTGAGGGGTTTTCTTTATCCCCTTGTACCACCAGAGACAACTTAAAATAATTTAGTGGTTTACTACAAGTTCTCCTCAATCCTTCTAATATACAAGTTTGTAAATACTTTCTTCTCCATTCTCCCATCTCACTATCTGTATCCCATTTTGGGTCTTCCCTGGGAACTGCTTGACGTCCTGTTGGGTAGGTCACATCACTACCTACATTGTTTGGAAGGAATAGGTCCCCTGGGCCTTGAATCACATATAACTCATCTCCGTAGGTTTCAGCTGCTTGTAAAGCTGCTTATTTCTCAGTACTAGAAAACGTTTGGTTTAGCAATAGCATTATATCCTTCCAAGTTAATTCAAATGTTTGGGTTAGGTCCTGAAAAACCTCTATATATTTATCAGGATCATCTGAGAACTTCCCTAAATCAGTCTTAATTTGTCACAAGTCCTGTAGGGAGAAGGGGACTTGCACCTTAGTAAGCCCTCTAGGACTTCCTACAGCTTGTAAAGGTAGAGGGAAGCTAGAATGGGGTTTCCTGGTTCTGTATTCCCCCTAGATGATGGGCATCTAGTGGGAACCCTGGGTAAAGACTTAAAGGCCTAGTTTGTTGTATTTAATTCTTTAAAGGAGGTTGCTTTCTTGGGGCCTGTTAGAGCTGCCAATAGGGCAGTGTCTATTTTACATTGATTGCATAGCTTTGGGTTATCTCTTAAGGCAAAAAAAAAAAAACTTGTACATAAGGTACCTCCGACCATTTTCCTTCCCTCTTACAGAATAAGTCTAGTTGTAAAATAGTATTATGATTTGTACTTCCCTCAGGGGGCCATCTTTCTCCATCATCCAGCTGGTATTCAGGCCAAGCTCGGGTACAAAAAGATATTAGGTGCTTCTTCTTCAGGGTTTGAGAGTCAAAGGCATCCCAGTGTTTCAGAATGCATCTCAAAGGAGTACTAGAACCAGATGGTATGTAACCCATCTGAAAGACAAAGGGGGAGAAGGCGTCCCTTGACATCCCTCCGATGTCCGGATTAGATTGAGGCATCCCCCGATCCCCTGTGAACCTCAAAGTTAGCGGCCACCCTTTGAAGTTTGCTGGAGACCATTGAGTCGGTCGGATTTAGCCGCTCCTTACCGGCGCATTACTCAAGGTCCCTTGTTTAAAAATCTCCTTTATCTGATCTTCCTCAAAACATTATCGACCATGTATTGAGGTTTGGCTAGGATTTGGGCAGGCTGGATTTAGTCGCTTCTTACCAACGCATAACCCAAAACCGCCTTTTTCTTTTTCCCTGGACAGAAAAATCCCTGCTGCATTTACCCTTATGTATAGAAGCACAGGTAACTGGGTTGGATATTAAGAGGCCAATAGAACAGTGTGCCCCCTGGCAAGTTTTAAGTCTTTCCTGATGACCATATATGCCTTTCTAAAGTCCTTTCCTAACTGATGCACAAGAGGGATTAAGTTTAGAGCCAGGAGTTATGTCCTCAACATTTTAGATCTGAACCCTACCATTAACTTAATAGATGGTGAGGGAGAATGAATAAAAATGTCTTATATCAAATTAAAAGCCATATTGCTGCTTCTAGAAGGACCAGAGAATCTTTCCCTATAGTCTAGTGAAGCATAAACCAGCAAAAACAGAGGTCAGTGAAACAAAATTTAAGGCTAAGTTTTCTATCAGACAGACAAAAGGCAAAGCGACAGAGAAGATTAAGTAGAGGCGAACTCGCTCATGCACTGATAGATTGGTGGACAAGGCTCTGCCCCAGAGTCGTCTCAGGTTTTAGCCTGAGGAGCATCTGAGTGAGGCCTGCTTGTATCATCGGGTGAGAAGCCATGAAAGATTAAAGTGCAGATGGAGTGTCCACGTGTGACCGATCGGCTTTTGACCTCTCCAAGAGACCCGGTGTTCACACTGGGGAGTAGCCCCAGCCGGAAAACTAGGGTGCCCTTAGTAGAGATCTCGGCTCCTCTATCAAGCGGACCTCCGTGAAAGGAAACTGGAGCAAGAGCAAACCAACATTCTCTCCGCCAAGGCAGGAAGGATTGATAAGTCTCATTCCAGCAAAGCCTGTCCCCTGGGTCTTAAGTCCGGCAGCCTTGCTAGTCGCTGTTAATTGGCTGGCAGGGTCCCAGTATTTTGATAGAGGTAAGGTGTACCAAATGGAGTATAGGACTCCCGGAAGAAAAAGTGATAGAGCAATTGTCTGTTTTACTCACCCGTCCGAAGAGAATTCCCGGTCAGGGAACCAAAATGATGCAAGGTTTTTGAGAAGAGGCCGAATTCTCCGCTCCTGCTAGTGAATGGAGTCTGGGCCGCTACAGATTCCAGCAGCCAAAACAGCCTGCTTCTAGTGTTTGCAGTGATTCCCAGATAAAACTGGGAATTTGGGCTGATTGCAGGTCCCTCAGGTCTCTGCAGCCCAAAAGTGTCAGCAGCTACCCAGCTAAGAGCTGGGATTTCCGTGGTGCCTTGCAGCTCTTGGTGTAGGAACACACCCCGGGAATTCAGCGCCGATCTTCTGGGTCCTTGTCTCGCGAATTTGAAGAATAAAATCCATGGATAACCATGGAAGGAGGAGTAAAAGGAGTAGGATTTATTTAGGAAGAAGAGCAGAGACTCTGCAAGGCGGAGGGGTACCTGGAAGCAGGACACCTTCCTCTGGTTCTTAAAGCCAGTCTCTACACTGTGTGTGTGTGTGTGTGTGTGTGTGTGTCCCCCAGGGACTTTTCAGGTTACCTGGCAGAGTGTGGGATCTGTAGGTATGTTTTGAAAAATCTTCTGGCAGGTGTCACCAAATCAAACAGAGGAAACTTTGGGTAAGGTAGATCTTAATCTCTTTGGATTTCATTTTCCTATCCCTGAAATAATAACCCTTTAACTTTGAACTGTACTTTCATTTAAACCTATGGACCTATATTTCCTTTTATACTCACAAGAATACTGGGAGGGTAGCCTAATAAGTATTTTCATCCCAGTTCCATAGACGAGAAAACTGAGGTTTGTGCTAAATGATTTGGCCAGTCACACAGCAACATCCTGATCAGCTAAGTACAGGACCAGATCTGATTCTCAGTGCAGCGCACATTCACTATGAAGCTCTGAATTATTAAGAGATAATTGTATTAGTCAATCTGGAGCCTTTCTTCTAGCTCCAGCAATGGTTTTCAGCCCTTATTGTCAATAAGGGCAGAAACTTCAATAAATAGCCAGTAATCGAGACTTGAGAGAAAAGACACATAGATCAATGAAACAAAATAGAAAATCCACAAATATGTCAACTAATTTTTAAATGCAAAATCAGTTTGATGGAGGAATGACAGCACTGTTGACAAATGGTGCCAAAGCAATGGGGCATGCATAGGCAAAAACATGAAAACCAACCCAAGTCCCGTACCTTACACAGAAATTAATTCCAAATGAGCCACAGATCTAAGTTATTTAAACTTTAAGAAAAAGTAGGAGAAAATTTTCAGGTCCTAGGATTAAGCCAGAGTTCTTAGACTTGACACTAAGAGCATGATCCATAAAAGAAAAAAATGATAAATTTGATCTCATCAAAATTTAAAGCCTGTGCTTTTAGGAAAGCCCTGTTAAGAGGACAGAAGACTTAAAGAAAATATTTGCAAACCACAAATATGACAAAGGACTAGTTCCAGAATATATAAAGAATTTTCAAACCTCACTAAAAAATTATTCAGAAAATGGGCAAAAGCTAAGTAGACACTTCCACATACGAAGGTGGCATGAAGAGGTGCTCAACATCATTAGACGCCAGGCAAATGTAAGCTGAACCACAAGATATCACTACATACGTCTCAAAAAGACCAAAACAAAAGTAGTGACACACCAAATGCTGCTGTGGGTTCAGAGAAGCTGGGTCATTCATACATTGCAGGAAATTCAGCAATTTCTTATCAAATTAAACATGCAGTAGTGATATGACTCAATAATTGTGCTATGGGGCACTTAGCCACAAGAAGCTATACATGAGTTTTACTAACAGCTTTACTCATTATAACCAAACAGCTCAGCTGTTCATCAGTGGGGGAATGGTCGAATAAACCATGATGCAGCCAGACCATTGGATACTACTCAGCAATTTTTAAAAATGAGCTATTGATGTATGTGGCCTCTTGGATGAATCTCCAGGGAATTATGCTAAGTGAAAAAGGTACCCCCCAAAAGTACATATTCTATGATTCTATTTACGTATAACGACACAGCATGAAATGGAGGCATAGAGGCACTGAAATAAGCCACATCAGCAATTTGTTCTACCGTATTTATCATGTGTTATTCTAAAGGTGCAACCCCTGGAATACAGCAATCTCCTTATGTTTATCTATCGTGGGCATTTGCTACAGATGGAATTATACACAAAGATTTTACCAAAAGTCCCATCATCAGGGTGGACAGTAGGAAGAGAAGGAGTCAGGAGTCTGAGCTGCCTGCTTCCTGGCAGCCCCAACCAGCTCTGGGAGCTTAACACAGACTCCTTCCATGGGAACCAGCTATGAAGAGCAGAGAAGACTCAAAGAAATAGAAGGCAAGGCAGGACATTCTGTCTGAGAAGAAGCACAAACGGGTGCAGAAGCCGGAGGGAGCCTGAGAGTCTAGGAATAGCTCAGCACTGCCCATGGTGCCGTGAGAGATGAAGCCATGGAGAGTGACCAGGTGGAGTCCTTCATGATAACGGGGCCCTTCCATTCAAGACGACTAAGATGGAACAAGGCAGTTGGAACCACAGCCCTGGGGTGGTCTGGGTGGCAGGGAGGTGGAAAAGGGATAAATCTGGTGATGTCTATGAGGCAGGGCTGGGACACTTCAGGAGTGGGGACAAAAAGGAAGCCGCCTTTACCAAACCAGGTGCCATGCAAAGGGCTGGGGCAGGTCTGGGCACTGGGAACAGGAAAGAGCAAGTGCAAAGGCCAGTGTGAAGGGAGGACCGGCAGGATGGGGAACACGTGTCTGTAGCACGCAGACACTCATGGCAGGCTCCCAACAGCATGAGCCGATTCAGTGCTCGAAGCATTTAAACACATATGGGTGACATTAGAGGGTTGTTCACTCTCAATTCAGTGTTTTATCCTAAACCCTGAAAGACCTCCAAAAGGTAAGTAGGTAAAAAGTAAATGCTAACCTACATGTGCATTGACAGATGAACAGATAAATGAAATGTGCCGCAGTAGTCCTCCTCTTATCCATCCACTGGGAATATGTTCCAAGACTCCTTGAGGATGCCTGAAACCATGGAGAGTACCTACCCTCTGTACATACTATGTTTTTCCATATGTACATACCTATGATGAAGTTTAATTTTTAACTTTGGCATAGTAAAAGATTAATAGCAATAACTAATAATCAAACAGAATCATTACAACAATATACTGTAATAAAAGTTGTAAGAATGTGGTCTCTCACTCCAAATATCTAGTTTTGTTGTTGTTGTTGTTATTGTTGTTGTTGTTCCAGGGATTGAACCCAGAGGCACTTAACTAGTGAGCCACATCCCCAGCCCTTTTTATATTTTATTTTGAGGCCCTTTATATATTTTATTTTGAGAGAGAGTCTTGCTAACTGGCTTAGGGCCTCACCAAGTTGCTGAGGCTGCTTTGAACTTGCAGTCCTCCTGTTTCAACCCCACAAGTTGCTGGGATTTGAGATGTGTGCCACCATAACAGGCCCAAAACTTCATACTGCACTGCATTTGGTCTTCTTGTTATGACATGAGATGATACTTAAAGGAAGCACTTAGGCTTCTCTTTGACACATCTGAATTGCCAAAATCACTACTCCTGTACTTTGGAATTATTAAATAAAACTAAATGACGGTTACTTGAACAGAAGCACTATGATACTACAAAAGTCAATCTGATAACACTGGAGACTTCTAAGTGACTAGCAGGAGTATAGCATATATAGCATGGATACAATGGACAAAAGGGTGATTCATGTCCTGGGTTGGAAGGAGCATGATGGTGTAAGTTTTATCACACTATTCAGAATGGTGTACAATTTAAAATTATGAATTTTTTATTTCTGGATTTTTAAATTTAATATTTTTAGACTGTGAATGATCACAGGTAATAGAAACTGCTGAAAGAAAAACTGTAGATAAAGGTGGAGTACTGTATATACATACAATGGAATATTAGTCAGCCTTGAAAAAAGAAATCCTGTTGCATGCTCCAACATGGAAGAATCTTGAAGTCATTACCCCAAATGAACCAAGTCAGTTACAAAAAGACAAATACTATGTGATTCCATTTATGTGATGATTTAGTGTAATCATACTCCTAGAAAGTAGAACAGTGGTGGTCAGGATCTGGGAGAATGGAAGAAAGGGAGCTGCTGATTAATGGGTCTCATACTTCACTTTTTGCAAAAGAGAAAGACCTAGAGATTTATTTCACAATAATGTGCACATAGTTAACACTACTGAACTATACACTTAAAATTGGTCAGGATGATATATTCTATGTTATATGCTTTTCACCACAAAAATGAATAAATAAATTTTAGAGAACTTTATCTTTTGAGCCAGGAGTGGAAGCACATGCCTATAACCCCAGAGGCTCGGAAGCCTGAAGCAGGACTATTGAAAGTTCAAAGCCAGCCTCAGGAACTTAGCAAGGCCCTGTCTAAAAATAAAATATACAAAGGGCTGAGGATGTTGCTCAGTGGCTAAGCACCCCTGGATTCAATCCCAACTATTAAAAAAAAAAGGAAAAGAAAACTTTGTCTTTTGAAATTTGATACAGAACATCTACAGCACATAAACACAGTTCTGTCTAGACCCACTGTTTATATTCTTTAGACATCGTATATCGTCTAGAAGGGTTATGTTTCGGGGTGACCTGCACTGCAGAGAGGACAGTCCCAGGTGGAGGTGCTTTGCACACTGATGCAGGGACACACCTTCACCTGCTCTTTACAGATGCCCACTGCTATCCATTAGTCTGGTGTCAGGAAGCAGTGTTACCTCTCTTTCAACACAGACATTTATGAACAAGTTTAAGATCTTTTCCCATTGACTAGGAAATATGTGAATCATAATACAAATCCACATTCAGTAAATAAAATTTTAGCAAGCATTAATTTCATAATTCAAGCACAACCAATCAAAGGACCTATATCATTCTAACTTTAATTTACTAAATCCCAGGTTAGCTCTCCATAGGATCCCAGCAAAAACATTTTTTAATTCATTCTCTTCTGAAAAGGTTGAATATTTTAGCTTGAACTATGTGGCATTTTTGTTCATTTGTTTACTGATTTGTAATGAGATTTAATAGATTTCCACACATTTGAAAAGTACGGAGATAAACACCTATGATCTGTGCTCCAGGCTGTTTTTCTACTCGAGCCTGAAACCTGGGAACACCTGGCTACCAGCTCAAGTATAACCTGCTGGAACAGGCAGGAGACTCAGACGGACTTGACATGCGTTCTTGGTGTGTGTGCAGGCATCATTTTACAGATTTAAAACTCAGAACTGAAAAATAAATACATAAATAAAATTCAGAATTGAAATCCTGTCATTTGTAGCAAAATGGATGAAAATAGAAGATATTAGATGAAGTAAGACACAAAAAGACAAATATCGCCTGCTGTCTCTCATACGTGGGTGTTATGAAGTCTATCTGAACGTATAATAGTGACTGCGAGATCCTGGGAGAGTAGGGGAGGAGGTTGAGGCAGGTGTGGTAACAGGTACCAAAACACTATCAGGTACAGGTAAGGAGTTCTACCCTGCAATGGCGGAACCACAGTTCACGATGTCCAAAAAAGTGAGCAATTCTGGACACTGTATTTGCATCTTTAAAAGTTGTAACCAAATTAGTTTCTTGTCTTAAAGAAGCACCAAGAGCTGTTCCAAGTTCAAACATTCTCTGCAGAACTTGCAGCCCCAAACCTTCACACCTCATCGTGCAGCACTTCTTTGTGATCAGCTTCTGTACGGTCACATACAGGATGATCTCAAATTTAGCACATATCCTTTATGTAACTCACTTTTTTTTTACTGCATCATTAAGACATATAGCTATTTGCTTGTTTGTTTGTTTGTTGTAGCAAGACTGTCTCGGTTAAGCAGCAGTATGTTGACTTACATTCTGGCCCAACTCTGTTCTCTGGGTTAACTATTCTAGACCTGCTTACCCAGAATTGCATCTGTGCAATGAAACATACTTTTACCCCAAACCTAAGCTCCAAACCACAATTTAATCCATCATCATTTCATACAGTTACAAGTTCACTCCATTTGTGGTAATGAAAAAACAATAATCTTACCTCCACACAAGGATAAGGCTTAAAACACACCTTTGCTAAAAGAATCACCTTCTTAGCATTGGATTGCATGGAAACATATTTTCTGGTTTTATTTGTACCATAAATTAATCTTCCATATACTTAGCCAATTTCTAAATACATTAGAAATGTCATTAGAAAGTAGTCTTTATGTTCTTTGCTCAAAATTCTACCAAAATTTCCAAGCAAACATTTTTCGTGAAATCTTTTGCTAATGTTTCAGCAATCTTATTTTTCAGTCTTAGTCATGCAAAGTGCTACTTTTAAGAAGCCTGCAAAGTATTACCTACTCTTTGTATATGAATTATTGAACATCTGCTTCTGTTGACTTGTTAATTCAATATTCTTTCTGTCAAATAATTCTTTTGATTATGAATCTATTTCTTTATGAGTTGCATGTAAATGTCATCTACCTTTTGATGGCTGGGTTGCTTCATCAGCCAGTATACTTCTGCAAAGAACACTCTGAGATTCTAGTACTTCTGCGTCAATGAGAGACACACACTGAACTCAGTGTATGAGGTGATACTTCTGAGACCCTCGAGTTGAAATTCTTGATTGTCAGTTCCTCAGAATTACTTTCATCATCATCATTTGATTTACTATGAGTGCTGTATTCAAGAAAATCACATCTTTTCTAGAGTTTTTCCAAAGAAGCTTCTTCAAGTAAATACCACACATTTTACATCCCTCAATTGACTAGTATTGTTAAATTAAAAATCAAATAACACACTTGATTGAAATTTAAACTGATTATTTTAAAATGTTATTCAAATGCTTCCATTTTTCACCATAAGTCAAGAATCATTTGTATTTGTTTGGAAAGAAAAGAAATTCTTCACTTAAGAGTTAGTAGAGTCTCTTGACTTTTAAAATTAGATTATTTTAAACTTTTTTTGTTTTAATAAATCATAAATATTTTGAAGCTTAAATTGTTATACTTTAGGGATGACTGTTGAATATAATATAAAATTCCAACTTAATTTTTTTTGTAAAACATGATGAGTTGTTTCAAAAACTCAAATGGAAAATCAAATGTATAGGAGTGCCCAGGAAGTTTGTTTAAAGAGCAATAAGAAAGACAGCTTTCTAGAGGGCAAAAGATACTTTAAAGATATAAAAATCAAAACCATGAGGTAAGTTAGAGCAGTCAAATTCACAGAAAATAAAATGGTGATTGGTAGGGACTAGGGGAGGGAGAATGGAGAGTTACTATTTAATGGGTGCAAAATTTCTGTTTTGCAAGATTAAATAGTTCTGGAGATGGATGGTAGTAATGTTTGTACAACAGTGTGAATTCCTTAATGCTGCTGAGCTAGACACTTAAAAATAGTTAAAATGTTATATTACCTATATCTTACATCCTACAACTTTTTATATTTAAATTTTTAAAAATATGGTCAACAACAGCAACACGATTATGTGATATTATCACAGGAGAATTACAGAGGTGGAAATCAGACCAGATGAATTGTAGCCTTTATTTTGCTTCTCATGTTGGGTCTGCCACAGACTCCACCCCCGTCTGCCACAGACCCTTCAGAAGCCACTGGATATACTGGACCTGAGAGGACAGGTAGGAGTTGTTCTCGCTGTAGACTGGTACATCTTGAGAAGTGTCTGTTTCTCTAGACTTTATTCAAAGCTGGTAAGATTTTGTTTCTCCAAAGATGTTCTATAACATACTGGTTCCTTGTCAAGATTGTAGAGGGGGCCGAGATTAAGAGACCTATCTTCTATTTTTTTTTCCAAGAAATCTCAGATGGCTGGACCCTGAAAACTACTGATGAGGTGACACCCTGATTTCTCTTGGAATATATCTACCACCCTCAGCATGCATGTGTCCTCCCAGTCAGCCAGAGTATCTGCTCCGTCCTGCTCACCAGGCCTTCTTAAAGTGACAGTATCAGTGTAAAGGATCAAGTCTGTGTTGGAGAAATGATTGAGATTCCTATATAAAATGAAAGCACAGAATCAAGGAGTTGGTATGAGTCTGAGGCAAGATGCTGAATGCATTCTGCAGTCCCTGCCATGTGAAACCTTTTGGTGCCACTGCTCATTGAGATGGAGGGAAAACACTTGCCAAATTGATAGTGACATAACACGGGTTACAAAAGAGACAACATCTGTAAAAGCAGATGCAATTAAAGTCACTGTCATTTCATTTTCCAAGTTCTAAACTGTGCATGGACCATATTGACAGGTGAATTGCAGATGTGATAGAAATCCCCATTCCTCTATCTCAAGATTCTGTTGGTGGCACTAATTGCTGTTTCTCCCAGGGATACAGTACTACCCTTTGATTTAACAAAAAGGTGAATGTTTGGATTCTTTCAACCATAATAGTTCTCATTCCATGGATTAGGGATCCAGTACGAAGATTCTGCCAGTTTCTAAGCACATTAATTTCTGCTCTATCCTTAAGAGCAGAGTGGATTCAAAACCACCACTGGGTTCAAAATAACTTATTCCAGGGGTTCTTTTCTTTTAATTTTCTATTATTTCATTATAAATAAATATAAAACTGGGGTTCAATTTGGTATTAATGTATAAGTATGGAATATAATTTATTCTAATTCAGTCCCCAGTATTTCCCCTTTCCTTCCTCTCCTCCCTCCCTCTGCTGCCTTATCTCTACTCTGCTGATCTCTCTTCTATTTATTTATACTTTTTAATTAGTGTGTTATGGATATGCATAAAGGTGAAATTCACTGTAGTATATTCATATATGTACATAGGAAAGTTTGATCAGATTAAATCTACCGTTCCTCCCTTTTCCCATCCGTGTCTCCCTCCTCCTCAACCCCCTTCCTCTACACCACTGAGCTCTCTTCTGTTTTCATGTGATTCCTCTTACTCCACTTTCTTTTTCTTTTTGCTTTGTTTTTCTCTAGCTTCGGCACATAAGAGAAAACATCCGACCCTTGGCTTTCTGGGTCTGGCTTCATTTGCTTAGCACAACGCTCTCCAGTTCCGACCACTTACCAGAAAATCCAGGGATTCTTTAATTTCCATGAAACCGAAGTTTACCAGCTTCTCTTATTCTCTGTTCCTCTCTACATATCTATGAGATCAATTCTGTGGGATAATTCCTAAAAGTGGACTTGCTGGGTCAAAGGGAAAGCACAGAGATTTCCATCTCCTAAACAACATATTGACTTACCAATCAGCTTGGTCAAAGAAATATCTTGTTTTAATCTTCTTTTCTTTACTTAATTTTTAATGCAAAGTGCTCTAGCTAGACCTCCCCTACCCACACCAAACGTCTTTGAATGTCCTTAGAGTCCTGCCTGTGATGAGACAAATTCAAAACAAAGCACCCAGCAGCACCCCCTCCCTACGGGCCACATTGCACTGCAGGCTCCCGGTAGTTCTCTTTTCTTAGCATGAAGTTATTTAATCAGTGACCCCAGCCTCCCCTTCATTCTGAATCTGTGAACTGACTCAGATCTTGGAAACAGCAGTGGGTCCAGGACCCTCCAGAATGGTGGATCAAGACAAGGTGCCATTTACCAAACCCAGAGGGGATCTTGCTGTTGTCATGGATATACAAACCAAGCAGATCCCTAATGAGATGTCCATTTTATGTTTGATTAAGTGGGAATAGTTAAATCTCTAGATGCACCATGCCATGGAAAACTAGTTAAAGATAATGAGGTGTGTCTAAGTGGAGTAACATGTAAATTTCCCTAACATACTGGGGTGAAAAAATGCTCAGAAAATTGGCATTTACATATAACACACAGTAATCAAAATGTGTAGTCAGATATGTACATATTTACGTGCAGATGTGTAGACGGCATTCTGGAAGAATATACACCAAACTGGCAAATGTAGCTCTACCTGGAGAGAGGTGGAGTTGGAGGGGAATTGGAGGTGGTGAGGGGAAGCTTTGGTTTTGTTTTTTACCATTTTTGCTTGAGTTTTTTGCCAAAGTGTTTTCAGGTGTGGTTCACCTGAGACATAGTAATACTTTATAATTTAGAAGTCTGTTGGAAAGGTGGCCCAGGGTAAGAATGCACCTCTCACCCCTCTCCTCATCCTACTCAGGCTTCTTTCCACAATGCCACAGCTATTCTGGGCAATAGGTTCATCTCTGGATCTCGCTGACAATATTGGCACCTAATTATACAGACTAATTTAATGTCAAACTTTTCCCCATTCTTGTCTCCTTTTCATGATGGAAAGTTCTTGTACTTCTGTATCTCTCAAAGCATCTAGCAGTAGGAAAAACTCATTTAATAAACAAGGCCTCATGTAATTCTTTCCTTCAAGTGAAAGGACCATCCTTTCACACCAAGCCTGTCAAGAACCAATTAATTCTTCAAAATTTTGTTCAAATGGCGTGTCCTATAGAAATATACTTTAGACACAGTAATTCGTGGTGCTTCTCCTTTCTTCTCATACTACTTTAAAACACTTTTTTTTGTACCAGATATTAAAGCCATCTATTTTAATTTTTCATTTTGAGACAGAGCCTCACTAAGTTGCTGAGGCTGGCTTTGAACTTGTAATCATGCCTCAGACCCCTGAGCCAATGGTATTACAGATGTGTATTACCATGCCTGGCAAAATACACATTCTTGAACCTATAATATATTTATTTCATCATCATTACTGTATTTGAATCTGTCACCTGTCAGCCTCCGTTCTAGACATTCCTGGAGGCAGAGAGCCAGGCATGTTACCCATCCTTCATTATAATGCAACTCTTTAACCTTGCCAAGCCTGGCATTGGCAGGTGCTCAATAGGCGTGTTGAATTCCACCAGAATTAAAAGGATGGGAGAGGTTATTCCACAGAAATATTTCTACACGAGTCTGCTTTTATATAATCCCACATGGAGCAATCAATGGTAATTCAGTCACTGAAACAACCTCCCGCACAATACATACTCTTCCTCTCCCAAAAAGAAGCCTCTCCTCCCAAAGGGGCTGTGATCCCATTCCCTCAGCCCAGCCACACTCCCTTTCTCTATCAGACCCTTCAATATCTGTGACCATCGTCTTCCAGGGGAACTTGCTAACAGTGAGCTTGCTGGGTGAGATAACAGTTTCCCTTCCCATCAGCACTGCGTCTTATCCACCGTTGCCAATCAGCTTCATTAAATATGGCATTGTTTTATTTAATGTGGCATTTCTTGGATTTCCAGTGCTCC
>PVKS010005033.1:29449-75470 GCA_004027875.1 Aplodontia rufa
GTGGGGAACCTTCAACTTCCATGAGAAGCCCAACTAACATAGGAGTAAAGTAGGGGGGAACATGGGATGGGGGGAACCCAAAGGGGGGGAACCATGGAATGGCATCAGCCTCAGCTTACTCTGTCATTATGCATGTGTTCATGCTTGTATGGCAACAATTCCCTCCTAAATGTAAGACTATCTTGAACAAATTTTTAAAAAAAAGTAAATAAAATCATCTGTGAAGTCTCTTTCTTTCCTTTCTTAAATAATACTAATGTTCATCCCTGGAATCTCAGGATGCCTTTTTTCCTATTTATTTATTTATTTATTATATTGGGGGTTTTTTCATTGTTGCTTTGGTTTGGTTTGGTTCTTTGGTAATGGGTATGAACCCAGGGATGCTATCATTGAACTACATCCCCAGCCCTTTTTCTTTTTTTATTTTGAGACAGGGTCTCACTAAGTTGCTTAGGGCCTTGCTAAGTTGCTGAGACTAGCCTCGAACTTGCGATCCTCCTGCCTCAGCCTACCAAGTCCCTGGGATTACAGCTGTGTGCCACCAGGCCAACTCGGAATGCTTCCTGAGCAGAGTTAAGAAACTGATGACCTGTGCTAACTTCCGTGACAGGGAAGGCCATGGACCAGCAGGGGGTGCCCAGACAACACTGATAGGTCCATAATATATTTGAAGCCTGCTAAGGACTTGCAAGTTCACATCTTTAGTGACAGTTTTAGATTGCGTTTTGCTTCTAAAGGACACACACACACACACACACACTCACACTCACACACCTCAGTGCTTTGAAAAACAACTACATCAAAGATTGTGATGGTTATAAGAAAAGTGGTTCAAAACTAATAAAGAATAGCACATATCCTCCAAGTGGGATTTGCTGCAGTCCAGGATAACGAGGAGAGGCTTTTCTGCTTGACATTTTCTGTTAAAGCTTACCATCTGCAGCTAGACGAAGGATGGGTCTTGGGTTGAAACTGCCTCATGATTTTAAGAACTGGAAATGAGCTGTGGAAGCAGGCAGCGTGTTCCCCTTGTGCGCTGCTGCCTCACTGGAGCAAGGCAACAAGAGTTTATAATCCTCAAGTGCAGAACAGTGAATGACTGTGGCTGCCGCATCCAGTTTTAACAGGTTGATAGTGACAACTTCTTGGCAAGGAGGGAATGTTGTAGGCAGGTGCAGCCTCAGATCTCTTAGGGAGGATTCCAGAGACAACAGCTGTCCTTCCTCTTGGCTGCCCCAAGACAATCACCAACCTTTGGTCTTAGCTGCTCAGTCTCAAAGTTTAGGCTAACTGGAAGTGACAACTCTACTCCCAAAGGTATATGTCCCAAACACTAGTGATCACTTTGTTGGCAGAAATACGGTGCCAGCAGACCCAACTTTTACCTGCAGGACCTTCTGTGCACAGGGCTTGTGCTGAGGATCTGAGCGCATGACCATGCTAACTCACCAGATTGTGACTCCTGCAGCGGGGAAGGGTGGGACTCCTTTCCTTACCCTTCCTAAGAGCCACAGGCAACACTCCTATAACAAAGACAGGTTAACTCGAGAAAAGCATAACAAACTTACCAAAGTTTTATGTGTCATGGGAACCTTCAGAAATGAAGGCTCAAAAACCCCAAAGAAAACTGTTCATTTTTATGCTCAGTTTCAATGAAGCATGATTAGCTGTGTGGAAATGTGATGGGACAAGAATACAATCTAATGGTAATATACCAAGTGGGGAAACCCAGCAAGGCCTGTCTGTTCAGATTCTTCCTGGCCTCTCGGAATAGCATTTCCCCCTTGGGGGTATGGCTCAGGGCTCCTCTGGAATGAGGTCTTCAAGGGACAAGGAAGAGTGTGACCTTCCTAGGTTTTATGGCTTGATGTAGCAGGGAGAATTCTGGTTTCTATGACTTGCCTAAGGGAAGAGAAATGCTAGTTTCTGTGATTTGCTTCCAGGAAAAAAGAGGAATGGGAGACAGGAGGACAGAAGAAGCTCAGACACTTATTTCTGAGTGTTTCCAACCTTCTTTCGTTCAAAGAACTCAGCAAGCTAAAGTGTCATACTTTGGGATATTATGTTCTGAGTCCTAACACTTACTATCCTGCAAAATAATTATTACTACACCATTTTACAGATAAAGAAGCTTGAGCTCAAAGATATTAAATAATTTGCCCATGGGCAAATTATATACACCCAAGGATACAGCAAGGTCAGACAAACCTAGGCTCAAATCCCAACTACACCACTGACAGGCCGTAAAAACCTGGAGAAGCTCTGTGATCTTCCTGAAGCTTCCTTTCTTCATATGTAGAATGGATTTCTATGGAAATCAATGTGCATGACAGCATAAGAGACCTGAACACAGAAGGCACTTGGAAATGTATATGTCTACCCATGCCTCTGTCCATCTTTCCTTCCCCTCTTATTTTTTTCCAGCTAGAGCAAAGTATCAGATGTTAGCTGAGAGGCTGGGGATGTAACTCAGTGGTAGAGCGCTTCCCTAGCATGTACAAGGCCCTGGATTTAATCTCCAGCAAAACACACACACAAAAATGTTAACTCTGACAGGGAGTGTGAGCCACCATGCGGTTTCTGAACACTCCCAGCTCTGGGCACTCATTGTCACTTGCACCCGTTTCTTCCTGTGTGGACAATAAAGCCCTTGCCCTCATGGGCCTTTCCCTAGATGTGGTGACGAATATTAAGAAGACTTCCCAGATAGTCAGTGTTCTAGATACAGGATCACTTCACCAAAGGAAGAAATGTCTTTCCAGGAAATTCATACTTTATCAAGTATCCAGCTGGATTTGAAAGCCTGAAGACAAGAGGTGAGCCAGGACAGCTGGCCAGGGGCCTTTATGCTGTCCTGCACAAATACACCCCCATATAATCTTTCACTTTTTAATGGTTGATTCCTAAAACTTTCCATTATAAATTGTTACATGTCACAGGAATTGATATTTTAATAAAACTTTCATATTTAAATGTATACCATAGAAAATAAATACGATATCATTGGATTCCCATTGTTTTCCATTTAAAACACACATGTTAATCTTTAATATAAAGTCAATAATTTTATATCATTTTTTCCTTCAACTCAGAATTTTGTGTAAAAACACACCTTTATGGTGAAAGACTTTCTTTTTTTAAAGATTACCCTGTCACCTTATCTGTAACTAAAGTAGGCATCAGATGTTAGCTCTGAGAGGGAGCTAACATTAAACTTAAAACTTCTTAATTTCATATGACCATAAATCTTTAAATGTTAAAAAAATTCTAGATTGGGTTATTATTGCAATTGTTATTAGTGAGCAATTAACTAAAATATCCTAATTATAAATTATTATATTTCTTCAACATAAAATGCTCAATTATGCTAACTACATTTTATTTAAATTATATTAATTTTTCTTAATGAGATGAGATGGGCTTTTGTTTTTCAGTTAGTTCACATATCTGTGGTAAATATCACTAATTATTAGAATGTGATAGGATTCACCACAAATTCTATTCCTGTTTTCATTTCTATATGTGTGTGTGTGTGTATAAATATTTAGGAGACACATTTACACATATCAATAAGTGGAAATGGAAGGAATTTTATGTGATGTCATTCAATTTTCTAAATCTTCTGAGTTACATTGCCTAAAGACCCATGATGATCTAATGCCATGCTGCATCCTTAACACATGTCTAGACAATAAAACCATAAATCCATGGCTTCAGTTCATGGTGTTTTGATTCATATTAATCATGAATATTTCAGAGTGCCCTTCTTTTGGTGCTCCAAAGACAAAGAAGCATAGTAATAAGGAACCTTCTTTTTATAAAGTGAGAGTATTAGGATTATAAAGGGCTATGCCAGGTACATAGGAGGCATCCTGTGATGGCAAGTTGATGGCATGCTCTTATAATATCTAAAGCAAGAGTGAACACTTGGGAGGCTGAGGCAGGAAGATCACAAGTTCAAAGCCAGCCTCAGTAACTTAGTGAGGCCCTGAGCAACTTAGCAAGACCCTGTCTCAAAAATAAGAAATAAAAATGGCTGGAAATGTGGCTCAGTGGTTAAGCACTGCTGGGTTCAATCCCTGGTACCAAAAACAAAACAAAACAAAACAATCAGAATTGCAAAGATAAACAGACAAATTCATAATTACAGTGGGAGATTTAATATACTCATCTCTAATTAATAGGACAAGAAGACCAAAAAATCAATAAGGGATACAGGTTTAAGCAATGTGAATAACCCACTTGTCATAATGCACATGTTTACAGTCCTCAAACAACCATCTGCAAAATATACACTTTCATTGTCACATATGGAATATTTATAAAAATTCACTGTAAACCATATATAAATCAATTAAAACATCATTAAAAATCCATTCTTCTCAGTGACATGTTGAAGAAGCATAGCTGGTACCTTCAGAGATGTCCAATATACAATTTTTCCCCATTGGATCATATTGGGGTATCCCTGGGTATCTGTCCACTCAGGATTCGTAAGCAATTCTCAATCCACATCAATAAGAAATGGAAAATTCAACAGAGAAATGGGCAAAGTCTTGAGGAAGTCTCCACAAAGGAGGAAATCCATAAAGTCAATGAACACATCAAAAAGTTCTCAGAAAAATGCAAAGTAAAACCACAATGAGATAGTAAAAACACCATCAGACTGGCAAACACAAATACCAACACCAAATGGTGGTGATAACATGGACTAATATCGCATGCTGCTGGTGCAAAGGCAAACTGGAGCAACCACTTCAAAAAACAGTACCCTTGTGCTGTGGTTTGAATGTCTATGTTCCTCCAAATTCGTGTGTTGAGAGCTTTACCCTCAAGGTGATAGTGTTAGAAGATGAAGTCTTTGGGAAGTAATTCGGTCAAGGGGATGAAGTCCTTCGTAAAGAGGCTGGAGAGAATCCCCTCACCCCATGTCATAGACTATGTGAGGACACAGCAAAAAGGTACCATCCATGAGCCAGAGAGTTGACCCTCACCAGACATGGAACCTGTCAGCACTTCGATCTTGAACTTCCCATCATCCAGAATTGTGAAAAATAAATTTCTGTTGTCTATAAGCTACTCCGTTTAAGGTGTTTTGTTATAGCAGCCTGAATGCACTAAGACATACTATTTAGTAACTTTATACCAACCAGTGACTGAGTTGTTTCCCCTTCCAGAGAAACTCATGCACGTATGCCCAAGGACATACAAACAAGGATATTTTTAGCAGCCTTATTCACAATTGCTCCATACTAGAAACAGTCCAAATTCCCATCACTAGAGAAATGAGGATAAATTGTAGTATTTTTACATGACAAAATACTATGCTACATTAATATCTCTGAAAATGTTCTTACAAAACCAGGTTTAAGATGAATCTGATTTATAACGAATCCTCTGTAAACTCTTCCTTGATTCTAGGATATATAAAGAAGAGCACACAAATTGCCACCTCTTAGCTAGATAGAGTTCTATAAAGCAAGCATACTCATGAAACCAGCACCAAAGAGTCTATTTTACTTTTGGAAAATCCCTACATTGCCCCACTAGGTGAGAGTTTTTTTAGTACAGGGATCATCACGTCTTTATTTGTTTCTTTCACACACCGTTTGGTCAGAATGTGAGCTTTCCTGAGTCTGTTCAATAATATTCAGAGCTTTCAATTGGTGCCACCAAATACAAAGGGAGATGACTTTGGGTCTAGAGGACATTAGTGGTATGTTCACTAATAAGTCCTTATGGTTTCATTGACTTTTAGCTTTACTGATACCATTCATGTCCTTTATCTCATTTGGCCCAAGGGTGAAGTAATTGCCACCATTATGGAACTTGAGTCTAAAAACTGGTGAAAGTCTGCACTAGTCAGCTGGGGCCAAGACAAGGATGCACAGGTCTCTCTTACCTGAATGCAGCATCCTTTCTCCCATGTGATTCTGAGCTGGTCATCTGCACTCTTCATCCTCCTCTATGGACAACTGCATGGAGGCTCTTCCAAAAATTCAAAATAGAACTACTATATTAAGCAGCAATCCCACTAGTGAGTGTATATCCAAAGTTAATGGAATCAGTATGTCAAGAGATATCGACACTTCCATGTTTAATACAGAATTATTTGCAAGAGCCAAAATATGGAATCACTTAGATTAAGCATCTCTTATAGTTTGGCTCTTAAATGTCACCCAAAGTTTATGTGTTGAAAGCTTGGTTGCCACCTGATGGCACTATTGAGAGGTAAAGGAAAATTTAGGAGGTGGGGCCTCGTTAGATTAAGTTAAATAATTGGAGGTAAGCTCTTGCAGGGAGTGCTGGAACCACCCACCATGAGGTGAGAAGCTTTGCTCTAGCACATGCTCCCTGCAGGCTCAAAGCAACCATGAATAGACAGACCTCTGAAACCACCACCTAATACAAACTTTTCCTCCTTATAAATTAGTTATCTCAGCTATCATGTCACCGCAACGGAAAGCCGACTAATGCAGTGTCTGTCAACAGATGAATGGTTTTTAAAACGTGATAAATATACAACAAATACTATTTAGTCTTAAAAAGGAAGGAAATCCTGTCATTGGTAATAACATGGGTGAAACTGGAGGTCATTATGTTAATAAATTAGCCTGGCACAGAAAGATAGGTACATCATCTCACTTGTATGTGGAACCTGAAAATGGCAAACTCAACAGAAGGAGCAGTAGGATGGTCATTGCTTAGGTCAGATGAGAAGGGAGGGCAACTGAGTAGATGTTGGTCAAAGGATACAAAACTTCAGTTAGACTTGAGGAATAAGTTCAAGAGATCTATTGTACAACATGGTGACTGCAGTCAATAAAATGTATTACATTTTTAAAAGAGCTGAGAGTAGATTTTAAGTGCTTTCACCAAATACACACGCGCGCGCACACACACACACAGTGTATGAGGTAATATGGTTTGCAGCTCAATTTAACTATTTTACAATGTGTACATTTTCAAAATATCAATTTTTAAAAAATACGTCAAACATCTTGACAGACAACTGACCAGAGAAGATATATGGATGGTAAATAAGCATATGAAAAGATGCTCTGAAACATGTTGTCAAAGAAATGGAAATTAAAACAGCAATGAGATACCATCACACATCTATTAGAATGGCCAGTATCTAGCACTCCCACACCAAATGCCAGCAGAGGTGTGGAGCAACAGCAAACCTCCCTCATTCATTGTTGGTGAGAATGCAAAATGGTCCAGTCACTTTGGAAGACAGTGGGGTGGTTTCTTAAAAAAAAAGAAATATACTTCTACTGTACATCCAGCAATCACACTCCTTGGTATTTTTTCAAGAGTTGAAAATATGTCCACACAGAAACCTGCACACAGATGTTTATTATTGCAGCTTTGTTAAAAGTTGCCAAAACTTGGAAACAACCAAGATGTTTTTCAGTAGGTGAACGGATAAATAAACTGTGGTACATCCAGACAATAGTATATTATTCCATGCTAAAAAGAAATGAGCTAGAAAACCATGTGTGTACAAGGAGGAACCTTCAGTGCATATCAGTTGGTGAGAGAAACCAGTCTAAAAAGGCTTTGTACTGTGTGGTTCAGAAAAGTCAAAACTTAGCAAGACAGCAAAAAGATCAGTGGTTGCCAGGAGTTTGGCAGGGGGAATTGTGACTAGACAGAGCATATAGACTTTTTAGGGCAGTAAAAATACTCTGTACAATACTTTAATGATGGATACACGTCATTATGTATTTGTCCAAACCCACAGATTGTTCAATGGGTGAACTCTAGTGTAAACTGTGGATTTCGGTGATAATGATGTGTCAGCGTAGGTTCATCAGTTATAACAAGTGCTACGTGGTGGGAGATGTGGATAAAGAGGAAGGCTATATATTAAGGGGCAGGGGGCATATGGACAAAAACTCTGTACTCTTCTCTCAAAATTGCTGTGAACCTAAAATTGTTCTAAAAATAGAATTTAGAACATCATAGAACATTAAAGTTTTTCTACATTTATTTTTACTTCTTATGTTAAAAAAAATCCATGTTGTTGATGTCACTGTGATACATTTGTTTTCTCTCTCTCTCTCTTTTTTTTTTTGGAGTCTGCACAGTTATTGGGGATCCTAATAGCTTTGTTTATGGATGTAATCTCTTTCAATACTTACCACATTAAATCTGTGAATTTAGAAAATGTTATTAATTTTCTTTAAAATAACAATGACAGCCCATTATATATCAATATAAAAACACAAGTTTATTGGAAATAACTTTATTTTTTGAAACATAGAAAGTTTAATGGGAAAACAAAGCCAATACTTTACACTTTTACAAATATTCTTAATGTCTGTCCTAACAGAAGACAGTCAGACAGCCCGACCTGCATGCAATTTGTTGCAGTCTGTTGTCTGCTAAGTATACAAAGATAAACCAGTCTTACCAGATCATGGTGGCTGGTTATGGAGGTTAGTTGCAGGTGGCATCCGAAACCACATGAATAAACTTTCAGTTCACTATTACATTAAAACCCCTAGGTCTGTGTGCAGAATTTTATAATAATCACAGTGACACAGGCACTCTCATGCCAACATGTGATGCCCACTTGCTACTCACAAGAAGCATGGGAAACTGAGGGACCAGGCTGACCCCACAACCTGGAGGAGCTGATGGGGATGCCCCTGAGAATTTCCTCTCCTCCGATCATGGCAATGCATTGAAGTTTGTGGGCACTTAGTTACATGAATTTACAGATGAATTGACTTTTTTTTCCCCTAGTACTGGGGATTGAACCTGAGGGTACTCTGCGAGTCACTGGGATTACAGATGTGCATCACCACACCCAGATAAATTATCTCCTTTTAACTGAAGATATAAATTGGACCTTCAAAGGGACCTTGGATCAAAGATAACACTAATAAAGCAAGCACAAGTGAACATGAAAACGGCCAACTTGACGCATCTGCTGCCAATTCACAAGGTTAGAAACAGCAACCATCAAATAATCAGGTCTGACAGGAAGTCAGCTAGAAGACCTGAAAGTGTCAAGACGACTAGTGGAGACACAGTATTTAACTCCCACTGTCATTAACCATCAAGAGCACCCCTTAGCCTGATAGCAGCAAGACATTAAGTAAGGTGTGTGTGTGTGTGTGTGTAAGATTAGACAGGAGGCAATTCCTTTTTTTGTAAAGTAAGTCTAAAACAGTCTTCGCTGTCAATAGGAAAATATAAATTATTCAGTCTTGAAAGCATTTGACTTCAGTGCATATAAGATGTACAGAAATTGTTGTCCCAAGTAGTTGAACATTCCCTATTTTATTTCCAAAAATAAATCTTAGTTTAAAAAAACAAAGATTAGAAATAGTGAATAGGAATTAATGCTGGGGTGTTCTGAGAATCTTACAACTGATTTAGCAATAAAAGCAAAAGAAAGGCTGTGCTTGTCTCTCAAAATTTGGTGCCAATATCTTATTTTTCAAAAATATACTTAGCACGCAGAATTTAGCACATAATTCATCATTAGGTGTGTAGCTATGCATTACTGTTTAATGACAGGCTGTGAGCAGAGGGTGACAATGGTGAGGATTTATATTATTGCTGTTTTAAAGAGGAATCAGGAATCATCTGCTTTATTCTTTTTTTAATTCTGCTTTTACAAATAAGCAGAAAGTCATTCTGTTGAACTTTTAGGATCAAAACCCAGAAAAAATGTATGTGATGCATAAATTGCATACTTAGATATTCCTAAGGGTCATGAAATCCCAGAAGCAAGAAATATCTTAACACTTCTCATATTTGGCTTAAATAAACTATTTAGTTTATTGAACTAATCAACTTGTAGTTTATTATGATCCGACAAGACTCACCCCTCCCATCCAACCTGGCAGGGCAAGGATGATTGCCCCTCTTTGCTCCTACATAGAACCTCCATCGTAAGTACAGTATGACTTTGTACACAAAGTATCCTAGCCACAGCCTGTGTAACTGAATAGACTGAAGTTTCAAAGAGCAAACCCATCCTTCATTTTGACATGTATCTCCTGGAGTGACTAACACATGGTAGACACCAGTGTTTTGAAACTAATGTGTTTTATTGAACTATCAGTACCATTCCTGAGCTTCTTCGGACTTTAGAGACTATAAATGGGGCGTGCTGCTCCATTCTATCTACCAAGTAAGCTGTAAGACTGAGTCTTAAGTGGGATCCAGAGCAAGGGAAGGTTCTGTAGTGGGTCCAGGTTATGATACTGGTCACCCTGCCAGTGGATCAGACTTATAACCCAACAGATCCAATGGCACTCAGAGCTATATAGAACAGGGAAGTCTCCAAAAGAGAAGCACAGCATAGTCCCATAGAGTCTTGAAGCAAAGCGACACCTTCCTGAGCTGACTATTCTTCCTTTGCAAAGAAGAGCCTGGCTTGCCTTAAGGACTGTGTAAGTCTTAAACACTTGATTATTTGGTTGGTTCCCCAAGAAGCTGATGTGAGATGGAGTTTGGTATACTGAGGATTGCCTTTGGGAGCAACAATTTGTAAGAGAGAAGAGAGATGAGACTGAACAGGAGAGAGGTTGAACAGTGATGTATTTCATAGAGGCCTGAGTTGCTTGCTCAGGGAGCTCTGGAGTTTGGAAAGGCACCAATATCACCACATCAACCAGGTAGTGGATGTGGGTTCCTCCCAAAGAGAAGGCAACAGCTTGGCAAAGCTGTTCCCATGGGCTCTGAGGGGCTTCCATGGGAGGCTCAGCTGTGACGATGCTTGCTATGGTTTGGATGTGAGGTGTCCTTCAAAAGCTCATGTGTGACAATGCAGGAAGGCTGAGGTGAAACGATTGGGTAATGAGAGCCTTAATCCCCTGTTGGGGATTAACAGAAGGCAGGTAGGGTGTGGCTAGAGAAGGTAGGTCACTGGGGCGTCCCTTTGGGTATATATTTTGTTATCTGCAGTGGAGTCTCGCTCTCTTCCCTTCCCAATCATCATGTGAGCCACTTCCACCACACTCTTCCGCCATGATGTCCTGCCTCACCTCAAGCCCCAAGGTATGGAACCAGCCTTCTATGGACTCTGAAACCATGAGCCCCCAAATAAACTTTTCCTCCTAAAATTGTTCTTGACAGGTCTTTTAGTTACCGCAGTGAAAAAGCTGACTGAAACAATGTTCCTGCCACTGGGAATAGTGAGAGTCTTAGTCCTGGACGGGAGCACATGAGCAGAGTGCCACTGTCCACTACACCATGGGACTCCAAGTGACTATGTGGCTTCAGCTTCCCACTGTGAAGTGAGGGTTCTTTGATCTCTGAGCACAAGTTTGGGTGTATGCAGAAACAATCTCTTACTGAATGGAAAAGGCATCTCTGCAATTGGGCAGAAGGTTTGGAAGGCAGATGCAAGTGCTGTGCTACTGTGCCTTCCTCAATCCAGCCCTTGGGAGCACCTCCCATTGCCCAGTTGGTAGGGAAAGAGAGAACTTGGGTCTGGTCTACAAATGTCCTATGTGACAGGCTGGCTTTTTTTTTTTTCCCCCTTTTAGTACCAGGGATCAAATCCAGGTTTTCATACATGCTAGGCAAGTCCTCTGCCTCTAGGCTACATCCTATGCCCTTATTAAGTTTTATTCTGAAACAGGGTCTTGCTAAGTTCTGAGATTGGCCTCAAACTTGTGATCCTCCTGTCTCCTATCCCCAAGTAGCTTGGATTACAGGTGTGCCCCACTGTGCCCAGATGACAGGCTGGCTTTTGCCACATGAAGCAGATGCCACCATGTTACAGTCCTACTCAGGCATGGCCCTGAAGGACAGTAGTGAAGGGAATTCCAACTAGTACCAAGTACTAAAGAGGAATCCATTTGGTTGTCCAACACTGATGGAAGAATGAAGCTACTGAGTTTTGGGCAGCGGCTAACAGTTTAACCACCTGGGTAGAGAGTTGGAAAGAACAAAATTGTGAGATTGGTGACAAGAAAGTCTGGGTGAGAGGAAGATGGATGCTGAAATAGGCACGAAGTGTGGGGTCTGTGTGTCCCATACAAACACACTGTAGGCATCGGTTGTAAAGGAGATTCTTAGAATAAGGTGGACGCATCAAACTAACGCAATTACAAATCTAGATCGGATCACCAAACAGCAGAAACCATGACTTAGAATCATTTTAAGGTGAACCTGTCAACTACCCACTTGCAACTTTGTTACAATGGACTCATCAATTTGTCTAATTCAAACAGACATCTTTTACAGGGTATTGCTTATAATCATTAAATCTCATACAACTTCAGCCTTTCTGTTACTGTGACAAAACACCTGAAATTTTATCAACTTTTTATTAACAAAAAGAAGAAAGGTTTAGGATGTGAAGGCAAAATGACTGTGACATCAGTCACCCTACTGATTACCAGGGTTGATTTGACTGATCTGACTGGCTAAGAAGGTGTCCCCTTCCTCTCTCACTGTTCCACATGCAGCCCTCCTGAAGCTGCACTCAAATTAAAGAAGACAAGCTTGCCTCTGGAGGAGGACCATTCTTCAGTCAAGAGCATGCAAGTAGCTGCACTCCCCGGCTGGAACCTCCAAACAAACTCTCAAGAGGAAAGGTTTATTTTGGCCCAGTGTCCCTGGTCGGTTGGCCCCATTGCTTTAGGGGCTGTAAAGGCAGCGCATTATGGTGAGGAGGAGGACACAGCAAAGCACAGCTGTTCACCTCGTGCTGAGCAGGATGGAACAAAGATAGAGGAAGAGACCCAAGTGCCGTGACTCCTTTCAAAGGCACGTTCCCCAACAACCTCAATCCTCCCACTGGGCCCACATCTTAAATTTCCACCACCTTCCAATAGGACCAACCCTGAAACACACGGGCCTATGGGGGACATTCTAGATCCAAACTACACCCGCAACCAAACATGAAAGGACCCACTCAAGTCTTCCTGTGGCATCTTCCAGGAGGCAATATCTGCAAGGTTAAAGTGCTGCTCCAACAGTGCTGGGAACCACTGAGTATAATTAAGAGTGATCTCTCTCAGTATGCCTGATAAAATCACTGAAGAATTCTTGCTTCCCATTCCCAAACCCTGGGCTCTGCTCTTTCTGAATTCTACAGCCTCAAGAGAGGTATTATGTTTCAGGAGACACAACAATGGCTCCATGAAACTCTGAGGTGAGCCCTCCACCTGACCATTTAGGATTCTCCTGTCCCTGAATCAACAGGCTGAGAAAGAATACTGTCTGCAAGGGTTGGTACTTATTATCAAGGGGGAAATGTTTAACTGCTACATATTTGATGCAGAAAGGATCACCATATATGCAACCTAGGGAGTCACTGAGGTGCCACTTAGACTAGGAAAAGGATAGTAATTGCATGTACAATATTAAAAGTCAATTAAAGGGGCTGGAGCTGTGGCTTGCCGTTACAATGCTTGCCCAGCATACATGAGTACACAAGTTCAAACCTCAGCACTACATATACAACTAAGTGTCTGACCAACGAAAGCCATGCAAAAAACTAAATAAAAATTGATTCTCTCTGTCTCTCTCACTGTCCCTCTCTCTTTAAAAAAAGAAAAAAGTCAACTAAAGTTAGGTGCAGTGGTGCACACCTGTAATCCCAGCTATTCAGGAGGCTGAGATAAGAGGATCACAAGTTGGAGGCCAGTTGGGCAAAACAGTGAGATCCTGTGTCAAAATAAAATTTTAAAAGGGCTGGGGATGTAGCTCAGTGGGGAAGTGCTTGCCTAGCATGTATGAGGCCCTGGGTTCAATCCCGAGTACTGCAAAAACAAAGACAACAACAATAACAACAACAAAACACTAAATAAATCCAATTAAAGACTAAAAGAACTCAATAAAGCCAAAAAACACAAAAATCAGATCACTCCGGATTGAAGATATTTCTCATCAAGTGAATAACCTGACTAGCCAAGGTGCTGGTAAGAAAGAACCAGAGTAACAGAATGAGTGGTGAAATAACAAAGTGACAAGTGTCAATTTTGGCTTTATGACCAGTTATGCAAGTGAGAGCTAAGGGATATTTGCATAGCTGTATGAACGCACTAACCATTGGTATTTTTTCTCCCCGTTCCCCTGGTATTTTATCTGAGGACTGCTGTTGGGGCTTAATTTTTCAAGTTCACTAGACCTTGAGAAGCAGCATTCAAATGAAATGGGAGGGACTAAAATTTAGCTGGAGGTCTTAGACTAGAGATGGCTGCGATGACGACTGGGATTTGCTCTCCCTCTTGTTGGAGGGAAGGAGAAAGCACCTTCATCTGTGGGAGAGAAGGACTTCATGTTTGAAGTTGGTAAGCATAGGTGGAGGGAGAAGACTGTGCCATCCTGGGTCTGTTTCTGTCCCATGCGTCCCATTCAGATCTGTTCCTGCTAGCTTTCTATCTCAAGGAGGCTGATCCCTAAAGACCGCTTCCCAGGGTCCTGGATGGGTCTGGCTAGTGGGAGAGGTACAAAACAAGGTGGGAGGAAGGGACAAGCTCCTTTTACCTCAGGTGACATCTCTGGAAATAACTGAACTTCCTGTACAGCTCTATCTGTACAGCTCTATCTGCATTAGCAGACATCTGAGTGACTCTAGCTCCCCAGGCTACCCTGACCCTGGGCTCGGGCTACACCCCTCCACCCACCCAGCCTCCTCCTATCTAACGGGGGCAGTGCCTTCTTGCTCTTGCCAATCTTTGGACTGTTTGTTTTCCCATTTCATTTCCCAGCTTTTCTATCATCTTTGTAACCAATTCTCTATGTCAAATTCCTCCCATTTTAAGTAGTACTCAATGTGGTTCATTTGTTTTGTTTTGGATTTGGTACTGGGGATCGAACCTACTTCAGTGAGCCATGTTCCCACCCCTTTTAATTTGTTTTTGTATTTTGAGACAGGGTCTCACTAAATTGCCTAGAGCCTTGCTAAAGTTGCTGAGGCTGGTCGTGAACTTGTGATCCTTCCACCTCAGCTTCCCAAGTCTCGGGGATTACAAGCATGCATCACATGTCTGGCCTGTGGTTTCTATTTTTAATGACATTAACTGACATTAACTATCCAAGAATAGGAAAAGTGTTAAAGGATGATAATAGTCACAATAGTTTATATATATTAAGAACTTACAGGCTGGAGTGGTGGCTCAGCGGTTTCGGCGCTTGCCTGGCAAGCACCAGGACCCAGGTTCAAACCCCAGCACCATGTACACAATTGTGTGTTGGACCAACTAAGGCCATGTGAAAAACTAAATAAAGTTGTTTCTCTCTTAAAAAAAAAAAAAAAAAGAACTTACTGTGATCCAGGCCCTGAGCTAGAGATTGTGTATGTCTTAACTCATTTAATTCTCCCAAGGAGTCTAAAAGATAAGCTCTTCATTTATCTCCATTTTATGGAAAATCGGCACAATTTGCCTGAAGTCACACAGCCAGACAGTGGCCCTAGTGAGACTCGAATACAGGTCTATGTGACACCAAACTCATGCTCATCATGGTCATTCAGCACCATAATGCATTTTACACAAACATTAAAACAATAGTCTCCCAAAAAATAGATATGATGAGATAATGGCCATGATACAACAGCAGGTTTTTAAAATAAAACACAAAAGTTGTTTTTTTCTTAATCTCATACATATCTGTTTATCTTGTCGATGATACTGGATATGTCAAAACAAGCTATTTCTGGGGCTGGAGCAGTGGCTCAGTGGTTACGGCGCTTGCCTGGCATGTGCAAGTACATGGGTTCAAACCCCAGCACCCACGTACACAACTAAGTGTCAGAGCAACGAAAGCCATGTGAAAAATTCAATAAAAATTGATTGTCTCTCTCTCTCTCTCCTTCTCTCTCTTTTTTTTTAAAGCTATTTTTAGGGGATAGAATTATAGGTTATTCTTATTTTCTTTATATGTACTTACATGCTGCTCTGAACTTTCCAGTTTTTCAAATTGAAAGTGTATGATCCTGTGTCAAACATGATTAACTATGCCATCTCCAGCTTCATGGAAGACCCAAGCTCTCTCTCTTGTCGTTCAGACGGTCTCATGGCCTTTTTTCCACCCTCACCTCAGCCAGCAGGAAACAGGAAGGTCAGGGGTCAACTTTGCAGATGTCTACTTTTCTGGCACCGCAGGGTCCTCCAACTGCACATGTAATGATTCAAGGCTAGTGTGGGTTCTGTTAGTGAAAAACAGTCAGAGCAAGCAATTGGCATTCTTTGCAAGGACCATACGATTAATATCAAACAAAAATTAATTATATTACTTTTAATTGTTTGTTTCTACTACATAGAATTTATGTAGTAAATTTCATTTGTATTCATATAGAGATGCTCTTTTCGCCTTAATAGAAGATATAGTATAAGGGGACTGATCTTTTCAAATAAACTTTTCATTTTGGAATAATTTTAGACTTACAGAAAAGTTTTAAATAAATACAGAGCACTTCTTCACCAAGTCTGTTTTCTCAAATATTATTGTCTTAAGTTACCACAATGCATTTGTCAAAAATAAAAGGCCTACACTACATTATTATTAACTAAACTCTGAACTTTACTCAGATTTCACCAGTTTTTCCATTACTACCCTTTTCCTGTTCCAGGACCCAATCCGAGATCTCATGTTACTTTAAGCGATTGTCTTCCTAGTCTCCTCCTATGTGACAATTTCTGAGTCTTTTCCTGGATTTGTTTGTTTTCTTTTGTTTTTGTTGTTTTGGTTTTTTCTTAATGACCTTGACAGTCTGAGGACTGCTCAGGTATATGTAGAATGTCCTTTAGTTTGGGCTGGCCAAATGTTTCCCCATGGTTATGGAAACCACAGGGGTGAAGTTCCTTTTTCGTCCCATCATACTGGGCCTCATGGCAGCTGTGTGACAACACTGATGATATTAATCTCCATCACTGATGGAAATGTTAGCCAAGTTTCTATACCATAAAGCTATTTTGTTCCTTTGCTATGTTCTTTGGAAGTGCATCGCTAATGCAGCCCATACTTGAGGTAGGGAGTGGAGGCATCTTCATATTATTCGGTATTCTTCTGTACAGATCTGCCTCTACTTAGGAAAATTTAAAAACTCACAGTGCATTGTTTTTGCTTCAAGACAAGAAACAATTTTATAGGAAATGTGGTCAGTGCTGGGGAGACCCTGATATCGCCCTGGTTTTGAGGAACATACCACCTTGTCAGGGACACAAATGTGTAAGCAAAGAGTCTCGATCCAAAGTGAGAGGCACTCTGAAATTGTCCTCAGGGGCAGGCAGCCTCAATAGCCCTGGGGAGAGAGCTTCATTTTCTGGAAGAGGGGAAGGAGTTCAGGAGAGGCTTGGTGGAAGTGACATCTGAGGTGCAGCTGAGCACACCTGTCTGACTAAGTATCTGGAGAGCATATTAGCCATTACCAGAAAAAAAGGGATGAAAAACGTGTTTGTTGGCTATGATGCTCTCAGAGTTGGATGTGGAGGATTTGCTGGATTTGAGGAGGGAACATACAGTAGGCATTGGGATACTCTGGCTGGGTCTGGGAGACAAAGTAGTTTAAGAGGCAAATTTGGAAACTGACTCTGAGGAGGGATCAGGGAGGTCTCAAAGTGGTTAGCCTTCATGTCAGAGTAGGGGTAGTAAGAAGCAGGTAAACAGAGAACCTGAAAGCACAGAGTCCCTTCTCCTTCCAGCCTCTCTTGGGACATGCGCACCCCTAGGTTCATGCCTCTAAGCATGGAGCAAGCCCACACTCATGGGCAGGAAAAAAGCATGTGGGGGATCCATGTACCCAACCTCAAAGCAAATGCCAGGTGTTCCCTAAGTGAAGATGCTCTGACTAAACACCTCTAAGACAGTTGTTTTTTTTTTAAATAACTTGATGGCTGTGCTGATGGATAATTCTGAGAATGACGTTTTCCTCTCTCTTGGACACCTGTGGTAAGATCTGCATGAAGGATTTGTAAAAGGAAAAAATGTCTCTCATGATTTTAAAATGCTCAGGTGTGCATTTGTTTTGACGATATAAGTTATCTCTGTTCAATGAAGCAAATAGATAAAATTGAGAAACAAGTAGTACTAACTATTCATAATCCCACCCCACAAAACAAATAGCTACAATTAAAATTTATATATATGGATAGATACATGCACAAATGGATATCATAATGTAGTAGATGTACATAACGAAAAATTATAAATAACTATATGGAAAAATTACAGTTATCTATACAGCCTCCTAGAGTTTAAGTATCTGTTCCTATATCTCCCCTTCTCTCTCTCTCTCTCTTCTTTTCCAAAAATTGGAATTACACTGTGCACAATGTTCTATAACACCCCTTCAACATAAGCTATTATTGGGCTGGAGTGGTGGGTCAGTATTTGGAGTGCTTGCCTAGCATGTGCAAGGACCTGGGTTCAAACCCCAGCACCACATCCACAACTAAGCGTGGGAGAAACAAAGGCCAGATGAAAAACCAAATAAAATTGATTCTCTCTTTCTTGTTCTCTCACAATCTCTCCTCTTTTTTTAAAAAAATAAGCTATTATTACCACCATCATTAGAGCTATTAATTATTAAAATATATACTTTTAGGTAGGTATCAGTATTTCTATTTTACAGATGAAGAAATGGAGAAATGAAGCTGATAAATAAATTGTGTTCTAAAGTAATTTTGGAGTTTCATAGACTCTAAAATCATGCATTTAATCTATGTCAATAAATACTCATTTAGAATGTTGGTTTTAAATTAATTGTTCAATTTACTAAAGTTACAAACACAAAACCTTGGTTCAGTTTAAAATATTAATCGCACTTTTATTTTCCTTATAAATCTACAGAATTTTAATAATCATTGATAAGGAGCTTGGATTACTTTTGGTCCCATTTATAAGTTTAATTAAATGCCTTAATTATTTCAAATTGAATTTTGAAATTTAATATAGTCAATTTCTTTTATAAGTATTTCAATTATCTCATTAACAAAGAGTCCCTTCCAGAGTATTAAAGTAATACTTGTAAATTTAATAAGCTAAATATAAATATGTCTTAAATATCTTTAATTATTCTTCTGTTTATAAAATAAGGAAGATTTAGACATTAAATAACAAGTTTGAACCAATTATTTATTTAATAGCATTAGGAAGAATTGCAAATCTAACACACTAAATTTTATCAAACATTATGAATTCCTAAAGTACTAACCACAAACATTCATTAACACATAAATATTAATACTAGTTGTTTGATGTACTTCTTCATCATTTCACTTAATTCTAATTATCTTGAATCAAAACATATTTCTCCAGTACTGGTCCATGTAATGGAGGAGTAGTCTGCATTAGGCTAACTCTTTTACTACAAGCAAGGATTAATTCTGACAAAATATTTTAAAAAACAACTGTGAAGCAGTAGAGGGCAACTGAAAATGGGGGCAGTGGGAGGACACTGCTCCTATAAAGGGAAGCTCACGGGGAGCTTCCACACTCAACCATCTTTCCTCCAGCACATTTCTCAGTTCACAGCAATGCCTGGGAACATAGAGCCAGAGAGGAGAGTGGCATCTTTACTAGGCTAATGAGACAGAAGTCAGAGTTTTAAAATAATCCAGAGGTAATGGAAATTGAGGAGAGTGGGGAACCTAGAAAGGAAAAAGTCTCAGGAGAAAGAGATTCAAAGTATTCTTAGAAATTTCCCCATAATCCTTGACCAATTCATAAATTGTATAGGCACTGGGCAAGACTCCAAGGAATCCAAAAAAAGAAGACATTAAAGACTGAGGTGAACTTAAAAGATAATATTTGGTATTGAAGTCCAATCGGCGTAGCAGAATTTGGTTAGTACACTGGGCTTTCTATTGACAGATCAAAAGGGTCACAACGTGGGGATTGGGAAGGTAAAGACCAAGTCCCAGAACCAGAGCAATATTGAATACACCTACTGAAACAAAGCCTGAAAGTAAATAGATCAAGCTGGTCTGCCAGTATTTTCACTACTGCCATAATGAAATGCTATCTCTTTAGAGGAATACAACATAACCCAGAGTTTCTGCAGCACACTATTCAAAACAACCAGTGCACAATCAAAAATTACTGCACCTGCAAAGAAGCCAGCAACAGTGATCTTTAATCAAATGGTCAGCAGAAATTGACCAACAAATGACTCAGATGATAGAATTAGCTGAAAAGGACCTTACAATGTGAACAGGTTAAATAATCTCAAGAAAAAGGTGGACAAAATAAGTAAGCAGGTATGGGATCTCTATAGTGAAATGGAAAATAATTGTAAGAATGAAACAGAAATTCTAGAATTCTAGAAATTATACATCCAGGCATGATAGCACCCACCTACTATTCCCAGCAGCTTCGGAGGCTGAGGCAGGTGGATCAAAAGTTCAAATCAGCTTCAGTAATTTAATAAGGTCCTAAATATCTTAGTGAGACCCTGTCTCAAAATGAAAAATAAAAAACGGCTGGTGATGTGTCTCAGTGATTAAGCACAGCTGGGTTCAATCCCAGGTACAAAAAAGAAAAGAATAAGAAAAAAGAAAGAAAGAAATTATAGGACTGGAGTGGTGGCTCAGTTATTGGAGCACTTGCCTGGCATACAGAAGGACCTGGGTTCAAACCCCAGCACCACATACTCAACTAAGTGTTGGAAAAACGAAGGCCAGATGGAGCAATGAATAAAATTGATTCTCATTGATTCTCTCTGTATCTCACTCTTTCCCTCTCTCCCTTAAAAAAAAAAGAAATTATACATGAAAAACCTGAATCTAATCACAAGGAACAATTACGTAAACCTCATTTGAGTGACAAAGTATCAGAGCCAGCCATGAAAGAAACTGTTTTCTAATGTTCAGCAAACATATCCTGGATATTTTTGTTAAATTCATTTTCATCATAATTATTTATCACCATAATGCATATTGCATTCACATTAAAACAATATTTTCAAAAAACAAATATATAGTAAAGAATTCAAGATGTAACATTAAATTTTTAATTTAAGGTTAAAAGCCCAATGAGTATGATTCTAAAAGTCTTCTTTTTAAATCTAATATAGATTCTCTGTCTACCTCATAAATAGAACTTACTAGGAAAGGCATTCTTTAAGCAGAAGGGGCATGTAGTTTGCCTTTTAGCAAATATAAAAGCAAAGACAGAAAATTTTGCTATTACTTAAAGAACAATTCAAACAGAATCATCCATGGATACTAAAGTCTTTAAATAAAAAAATGGTGGGGAAGTGGCTATTCACATATGCCATGGGTGTCTCCCAAATGTCCGTGTGCTGAAGGCTTGGTCCCAGGTGGGCACTACTGAGAGATGCTGCAGACTTCTAAGAGGTAGGGCCCAGTGGGAAGTGCTTAGGTGGTGGGAAGTATGCTCTTGAAAGGGACGATGGGACCCTAATCTCTTCCTGTCCGCCTCACTGTTTTCTGGCTTATGATATGAGCAGTCTGTTCCAACATGTACTACTCACCATTGTCACCTATTGCCATTCCCAGTGGTCCAGACTAAAGGGCCATCCAAATCTTGATCTGGAACCCCCAGAAGTATGAACTAAATAAATTTTTTGTCTTTATAAATTCATAGCTTTGGGTGTTTCACAGTAGTAACATGAAGCTGACTAATACAACACAGTTCACAAGTTTCACACAGCAGGCTACTGAACAAGAGGAAAAATCATCCCTTTTGCACTGGAAGAATCAAGTCATCAACACTATAACTCAATGACCAATCTTATTATCTTTCATGGTAGACAACAAGCTGTGCCTCCAAGTGTTCTGTAATTTAAACAACACAGTATCTCCTTGTTATAATGTTCTTGCCAAAAATGTTTAACCTGGTTTTAAATTGTTGAAGTCTGCGGCTGAAGCAGTGGCTCATGGTTATGGTGCTTGCCTGGCATGTGCAAGGACCTGGGTTCAAACCCCAGCAACACTTACACAACTAAGTGTTGGAGAAACAAAGGCTAGTTGAAAAAATAAATAAATAAAATTGATTCTCTCTCTCTCTCCATCTCAATTTAAAAAATAAATAAATAGGGACTGGAGCGGTGGCTCAGCAGTTACGGCACTTGCCTTGCATGAGCAAGTACGAGAGTTCAAACCCCAGCACCACGTACATAATGAAGTCTAAGAGCAACGAAAGCTATGTGAAAAACTAAATAAACATTGATTCTTTCTGTCTGTCTGTCTCTCTCTCTCACTGTCCCCTCTTTCTTTAAAAATAAATAAATAAACAAATAAATAAATAAATAAACAAATTGTTGAAGTCTACTTGCCAGTTGATAAGGATTATGGGATAAGGAAGAACAGGTTAAATAACACCACAGGTTAACCAGACAAATCCAAAAGGTGGGGCATATTATAGAACAACTGGCCTAGTCTCTCTGAAATATGCTATGATGAGGGGTTGGAGCTGTGGCTCAGTGATTACGGTGCTTGCCCAGCATGCACAAGTACATGGGTTCAAACCCCAGCAACCCACATACACAACTAAGTGTCAGAGCAACTAAAGCCATGTGAAAAACTCAATAAAAATTGATTCTCTCTGTCTCTCTCTCACTCTCCTTCTCTCTTTAAAAAAAAATGCTATGATGAGAAAATGGAAACTCTTGACCATCTTAAATTCAAAGACTTTAAGACAAGTAGCCATGTTACATTGCTCCTTGATTGAATCCTGGTTGGAATAAATTAGATTTCTGAATAAATTTGATAATAATTGGAAAATTTGAGTACACAGTAGGCATTAAATAATATTAAGGAAGTATTAATAAATATGCCAGAGATGACAATGAATTGTGATTAAGTGGGAAATCAGACTTACTGTTTGGAAATGTTACGGCTATGTATTATCAATGAGAATGATAAGACCCAGGTAGGGGATGCTTTTTTAGCCTGGGTCACACTATGAGGAGACAGCTGGAGTAACTCCACAGCCCATCAATAGAAAAAGCATGACCATCAGTTTACATGTGGTGTGAGGGAAAATTAACCTTTGTCTTGAAAGCTGCTGAGTTTGGGGATTACTTTTCATAGCAGCATCACTTAGTGAAAACTGACTAATACAGCAATATATTGTAGTATTTGGTTTTGAAATGTTTTAAATGCTTAGCAAAATCTTAAAGAAATATGAACTATAAAAAAGAACCAAACAGAAATTTTGGAATTAGAAAGTGCAACAACCTAAATTTAAAAAAAAAAACTCACTGGAATCAATAGAAGAATAGAGATGACAGAAGAAAGAACCAATGAACCTAGAGTTAGAAGGATATTAATGAACGAACCTGAGCAACAGAGGAAAAGTAGACTGGAAAAAAATTGAGAATAAGGGACTCATAGTATAAAAATAAAATATTTATATGACATTATCAATGATCCAAATGGAGAGGAAAAAAGAAGGTAGAATTGAAAAAATATTCAATATATGTTGGCTGAAATGTCCCCAAATTTAGCAAAAGATATAAACATACAGATTCAAAAAGCTGAGAAAATATCCAATCAGGATAAACCCAAAGAATTCCACACCAAGATACATGCTTGTCCTATTTCTAAAACTAACAACCAAAAAAATCTCAAAAGTAGTAAGAGAGAAATAATACATTAAAGATAGAGGAAAAGCAATTGGAGTGGCAATGGATTTTTCATCAGAAATCGTGAAAGCTAGAGGAAAGTGGAACAACAGTTTTCAAGGCTGAAAGATAACAACTTTCAACCAGAATATTATATCAACAATATCCTTTAGTAGGAGAACTAAATAAAGACATTCTTAAATTGAAGAATATTAAATGAATTTGATGCCTATGCTAAGAAAATGGCTGAAGAAGCTCTTCAAACAAAAAAAAAATGTGACAAAAGCAGGACATTCAAAACAAGAATAATAAAGAAAGGATGACAAGCTAGGAATAGGGGTCATGGCACACTCCTATAATTCCAGCTACTTGGGAGGCTGGGGCAAAAGGATTATGACTTTGAGATGAGTCTGGATAACCTAGTGAGTCCCTGTCTCAAAACAAAATGTAAAGGGCTGGAGATGTGGCTCAGTGGCAGAGCAGTTACCGAGCACTTACAAGTCCCTGGTTTCAATCCCAGTACCACAGAAAGAAAGGAAAAAAAAGATGACAAGAAGAGTAAAATATATGAGTAGGTGTAATAAGCTACCCTCCTACTGAGTTTTCTAAATTATATGTGAGAGTAGAAGCAAAAGTTATAATACTGTATGATATTGTTCTCAATGTATATGTGTAAGTATTTAAGACAGTTACACGGAGGGGGTGAAGGAACCTATAAGTTTCAACAATTCATTCAAAAGTTGTAAAAATGTTGAAATTGGTGAGCAGCGTTAAATGATGCACGTATAATATAACACCTAGAGCAATCACTAGAAAACCTATGCAAGAGATACCTTCAAAAACACTATAGATGGGGGTTGGAGTGGTGGCTCGGTGGTTACAGTACTTGCCTCATGTGTGTGAGTACACGAGTTTGAACCCCAGCACCCACGTATACAACTAAGTGTCAGAGCAACGAAAGCCATGTGAAAAACTCAATACAAATTGATTCTCTCTCTGCCTCTCTCCCTCCTTCTCTCTCTCACTGTCCTTCTCTCTTTAAAAAAAACAAAAACAAAACACTATAGATAAGTCAAATGGAACTCTAAAATATATTCAAATAACCTGTAATCCCAGTGACTTGGGAGGCTGAGGCAGAAGGATCACAAGTTTAAAGCCAGTCTCAGCAACTGAGCAAGGCAACTTAGTGAGACATTTCTCAAAATTAAACAGTAAAATGAGTTAGGGATATGGCTCAGTGGTTAAGTACCCATGGATTCAATCCACAAAGGAATCAAACTAGAAATTAGAAATACAAATAATAGGTAAAAATAGAAAATAGATAAAATAAAGAAAATTAAACCTAGAAATTAAACAACCCACTTAAAAATAATACATAGATCAAGAAGAAAATCTCAAGATTAAATTTTAAAAATGCATTGAACATGAAAATAGAGTATATTAAAATGCATGGGATGCAAAATAAGCAGCACATTTTAATTCCCATAACACCAAATTCTTGTGTTAGAAAAGAGAAATAGTCTCAAGTTGATAATCTAAGCTCTTACCTTAATAAACTAGAAAAGGAAAAGAAAAATTAAGTCCCACATGATCAAGAAGAAAAACAAGATCATAAAATCAATAAAGAAAAGTGATAAAACAAAATATAGTTCTTTGAAAAGATCAATTTATATGACATCACTCATTAGATTGGCAAAGAAAAAATAAGTGAAGCAAAAATGATTAATCTCAGGAATTAAACCTGGGATATCACTACAGACCCTGAAGATATGGAAAGGATAAAAGAGGGATATTAGAAACAACTCTACACATATAAATTTGATAATTTGGGAGAAACTGATCAATTCTTTAAAAAGGACCACTACTAAAGCTCATCTAAAATATTAGGTCATTTGAATATGTCTATAACTACGAAGGAGATTGAATTTAGTTTTTTTTTTTTTTAAGAGAGAAGGAGAGAGTAAAAGAGAATCAACTTTATTTTTTTCATTTGGTCTTTGTTTTTCCAACTCTTGGTTGGGTATGTGGTGCTGGGGTTCAAACACAGGTTCTTGTGCATGCCAGACAAGCGCTCCAACTGCTGAGCCACCGCTCCAGCCCCTTGTTTTGTTGTCGTTGTTGTTGTTGTTTGTTTTGTTTTTTTGGTTTTTTTGTTTTGTCTTGTTCTACAGTCTGAGTAATCTCCAACTCCAGATGATTTCAAAGATGATTATACTAAATGTTTAAAAAGAACTAACACCAATTGCATAAACCTCTTACCAAAAATAGGAAAAGAAGGAGCACTTTCTAACTTGTTATTATTAGGCCAGTGTAACCTAGATACCAAAACCAGGCCCGAAACAAGTACCAAGCAGTAAAACAGCTGGCTGCGGTGGTGCACACCGGTGATCCCAGCATCTCAGAAGACCGAGTAAGAGGAGGCTTGCAAACCGGAACCTAGCCTCAGCAACTTAAAATAAGACCATGTCTTAAAATAAGAGATAAAACGGGCTAGGAATGTGGCTCAGTGACAGAGTGACCCTGGGTTCAATCCCCAGGATAGCAGTAAATAAACAAATAAAATAAAACAGATCAACGTTCCTCATTAACATAGAAGCAAAAATTCTCAGCAAAAGATCAGCAAATTGAATTTAACAATAAACACCATGAAAGAGTGTTTCATTCCAAGAATGCAAGGCTGGTTTAACATATAAAACTAATCAGTATTACTCATCCTAGCAACAAGATGATCAATACAATTCATATCATCTTATTGATCAGTTCAGGAAAAAAACGCATTTGGCAAAATTTAACTCTCATGCATGAAAAAAATCTGAAAAACAACAACAAAAACACCTAAAAGCATTCGCCAAATTAAGAATAGAGGATAATTTTCTCAACTTTATAGAGTATCAGGGAGAAAAAACAACAACAAAGAACAAAAAACCACTGACTACATTGAACTTAATGGTCAGAGTCTGAGTGCTTTTTCCTTGAGATTTGGATCAAATGAGGATGTCTCCTCTCACCACCCTTATCCAATAGTTCTCAGAATCCTAGCCAGAGCAAGAAGGGAAGAGGAAGAAACAAAAGGTATACAGATGGGAAAGGTAAAAATAAAACTCTACTACTGAATCTTTTGATTGTCTGTACAGAAAATACAGAGTTGTTTTAAAAAAGAAAACCTTCTAGAATTAGTGAGTTCAGAAAGGCTTCAGAATAAAATAACACACAAAACTCAATCATATTCTATATATTAGCAACAGACTTGTGGCAACCAAAATTTAAAGCACATTAATATTTAAATCACTCAAAAAATCCAGATATAAATCTAACAAAATATGTATGCTGAAAAAAATTATGAAAGAATTCGCCTATTTCTTTGACTTTTATGGCTTCAACATTTTTACAGAATACAGGGCAGGTAGTTTGTGGAATGCTGGCCACTTTGGGCTTGTCTGGTGATTCCCCATGATTAGCTTCAGGTTGTGCATCTTTGTCAGGAACAAGGCTGTGACGGTTCATCTTGATTGTCAACCTGATTAGATTGAGCGATGCCTAGGGAATTAGTAAAGCACGTTTCTGGGAGGGTCTGAGAGGGCGTTTCCAGAGATGACTGGCATGTGGGACAGCAAACTGGGGGAGGAAGACCTACCTGAAAGTGGTGGCACACCCAATAGGCTGGGGGCCCAGATGGAACCAAAGCAGAGGGAGGAAGCCCCTCACTATGTGAGCTCAGTTCTCTTGCTGCCGTCCTTGCCTGTGGACATTGGACTCTTTTTTTTTTTTTTTTTCAGGTTTTCAATGTAGACTCATCACTGACTATCCAGAGAGCTTCCAGGCCTAGGACAGGGGCTGCATCATTGCTTCCTCTTGTTCTGAGACTGCTGGTTTCTTTCTTTAATAAAGAGAGAGCGGCAGTGAGAGAAAGAATCAATTTTATTTAGTTTTTCACCTGACTTTCATTGTCTGACATTTCACTGTGTACATGGTGCTGGAGTTCGAACCTGCATCCTTGCACAAACCAGGCAAGGGCTGTAACCGCTGAACCACCGCTGCAGCCCCTGCTGGTTTCTTATACTGACCAGTCCAGTACTAGTTTCTCTGGCTCTCCAACTTGGAGCCTGCCATGTGGACTATCCGGCTTCTGATAGTGTAAAGCAATCTAATAAACCCTGTTTTGTGATCATAGCTATATTATATGAGTTCCATTCCATTAGAGAACCCTGATGGCACCTTCACAAAAGTGGGCACTGTGTTCCCTCTGCATCCTCTCAGCACAGGTTACTAATGATGCTCACTTTGATGGTTCGATTGAGCTTTCGCCTCTCAGGCTTTTCCTCTATGAAGTTACTCCTTTTTATTTTATTTATTTTTTTAAACAAGATTTTATTTTTCATTATAATTTTACATATTGAAGGGTTTTTTGTTATATTTGCATACATGCGCACATAATATATTTTTAAAAATTTACATATAACAAAATTTACCCCTTTTTGGTGAACAGTTCTGTAAGTTTTGACAAACTATAGAACAATGTCACCACAACTGCAGTCCAGATAAAGAACAATTCCATCTCACCAGGAAATATTCCTAAGGCTGCTCCTCTATAGCCAAGTCTTCCCCCATCACTAACATCAAACAGCCACTGATCTGTTCTCCATCCCTATGGCTTTGTCTTTTCTGAAGCATCTTTTGTGCTCTGGAGCATAATGTCATATAAGTAGAATAATACAGTAGCAGCTAAAGTATGTATGTGGAATCACCCAGTGTGTAGCTAAAGCTACTCTATTTTCCTTTGCAACTAATAAATGTTTTGGGAAAAATAATTTTAAATTATGTCCATATGCTGTTACTCATCACACTTACAATTTATTTACTTATTTATATCAGTAGGGACTCATGGCTTCTTATTTAATTAAGTAGATACAATCCATTACTATCATTAAATATTTTTATGCTCAAATTGCCTGATTTGGCTAGTGGGAGTCCCTTCAAGTTCACTTCTGTGTCCTTTTGACATATTCCCAACACTTTTTGAGCATTCCTGGCATTCAGATGCAATAAGATGTCCCAGGCTTCCATCGGGCTCCTCTCTATTGGGATGTTTCTCTTCCCAGGCCCTTTCAATAGACAGAGCAAGGGAATATGTATGCATGTGTGTGCATATGTTATATGCATATATGTATGTGTGCATTCATATACACACATGCATTTTTCTACCTTCCGCCTCTGTGATCAGAACTGTGCAAATGCCCTGAGTTGAAAAGCTATTTGGAATCTGGAAAACAACTCAGTACACTTCTTTTCTTCAGGTTTTTGGTCTTTTTAGTCCTGGCAGTCTTGCTTATTTTCCAGTGCTTTCAGATAGCTCCTATGAGAGAACATTTTCACCTGTTCATAGTGGTTCTCAGTAGGAGAGTAAATCTGATATCAACCACTCTGTCATAACTGAAAGCAGAAGTCTATGTTTGAGTTTGGTTTTATTTGTTTGTTTTTGTTTTTGGTGTTTTGGGTTTTTTCTGTTGAGGTTAAAAATTTCTCTGCACTGGAAAGTCAATAAGGTCATTGTCAGGTTTGTGCGGAGGGAGTTAATTAAAGTATGTGTAGATGACTTTCCCTCTAGAATAATAGCCTATTAGGGTACAGGAAGAAATTAGGTAGATTCTGATCCTCTCTAGAAGGAGCCAACATGAAACCAACATCCTTATAGGGTTCTCTGCACCTTGAGTGATTCAGGTGTGAATGGAAACTGTTTCTTTTCATGGATAATCGATTTCTTCCTTTTATCAAGCATGTGTTGTAAGATACATAAATTTAAAGCAAGAGTTACAAAAATTAAAACATTTAAATATTTATATACAATGACTGTGAGCCTTTTAAAAATCAAAACAGATACAACCTGAACAATTTGTGATGTGCTAGAGAATTATAAGGGTATTAATTCACAGTGCACTATCAGCACTGGTGTCCAATACAGGCCCACAAGTTTAAAACCCTAAGGAAATATTTATCCTCCCCTCACCGGTGCACCTTATGAATGGAGATAGAACCTCATTTGCATACAACACTCACAATCCAGAAGTGAATGTTCTTCCATGAAATCTTAAATCCTTGACCTTGACCAGCTCCAGCGGGAGAACGTCCCAAATAAATAGAGGTTAGGAGAAAGCCCTAATGGTGGACTTCACTTAAGCATAAACTCAGAAGGAATAAAAATAAAGTGTAAGAAATTACCAGTTTTTCAAATATTTGACTAGGTTGTCTTCATGCCAGAATGCATGTAGGTAATAGAATTAGCCTCTGCGTCTCCTCATCAGCCATGCAGGAGGACTAGTAGGGAGGATGTGAACTCTGGGCAGGGTCTAACTCCCAGCCTCACCCACCATTAACTAACTGTGTGACCTAAGTCAGCTTTCTAACCTGTATGGATTTGTTTCCCCAAGAGTAAAGAGAAAGCAGTATCTGTCTTATGGATGAGACAGTGGGACATGAAAACATTTGGCAGGTAGTATTTGCTTTCCTAGCAACAATTTTCAAAGATGGTTAAAGATTAGTGCGAGTCGGGGGTGTAGCTCAGCAGCATAGCTTTAGCCTAGTATGAACAAGGACCAAGGTTCAATTCCCAGCACTGAAAGAAAAAAAAAAAAGATTTGACTAGTGATTGCTAAAACTGTGTGAATGCAATGTTAGGATTATGTGTTCTACATACAGAATACTCTGGTTTTCCTATAATGCCTGGCAATTAATTTAATCCAGTACTCCAGCTGGCTGAGAATAGCTGTATATAACATACAGGTATTAATGATTTTCATGAGCATGAAATGATAGTTAGAAGAACCCTGGTTGTATCCCTTCATCTCAAAGATAAGGAAACTGCCTTGTGCTGGTTACCCTTGTTGCTTAGTGGCAGAGCCTGGCTGGTGCCTGGAGACCCAAACTCCTGCCGCCCCTCTCTTCCTATTGTGTTCATACCAATCATGTTTACTTGGAGGCCTAGACTTATAACAGTCCCATTGTCTTTTCTGCCTTATTCTAACAGCCAAAGCAAGCCATACGGCCAGCCCAGATTCAAGACAGGGGAACTAGACCCCAACTCCCAAAAAGAGGAACCGCAAAGTCACCTTGCAACAGACATGGATACAGGACAGGGTAAGGAACTGAAGAAATTTTTGCAGTTGATTTGTCATAAAAGGTAAATGTGTTCCATGGCCCTAATCTTTTCTCTGGACAAAATTAGCCACGGGTTTTATACTTTTCAAGGGAAATATCTGTGGGTCTTTTGGCTTTCTACACATCTCCTCTTTAGCGGAAGCTTTGGGAGGGTCTGTAGTGTTTACCAAGCAAGTGCCTGTTGTGAGTTCAGCACGACTGTGGTACTGAGCAGGGAACAGAGGCAGGAAGCTGCAGAAATCAGTGACCTGGCCCTGTAGACTCACAAGCAAGATAAGATACACATGAAAAGAATCACAAGACAGTGGATGGCAGACAAGAGCCCTAATGTAGCAGGCAGATGGAGGTGAGAGTAGCCTGCCAAGAGTCAGGACAGCAAAGACTCCATGACGGAAATGAAATTCACACCAGTCAGGGAAAGACCAACACGGTTTCAATAGCCAGGTTGGGGAGAATGGAGGGGAGAATGTTCTGAGAATGGCATGAAAGAAAACGTAGAGTTGTGGGTGAGGCTGCGTTGCTGCAGGAAGGTGGAGAGACAAGGTTCAGCCATGTAACAGAAACTTTCTGCCCATGAACTGGGGCTGCAGCTAAACCAGGGCCTGAGTGGCAGGGAGGTGCCAATGGGGACAAATCTGGTGGTGTCTGTGAGGCAGAACTGAGATGCTTCAGGAGCATAGACAACAAAGCAGCCTTCTCCACCAGCCCAGGTGTCATGGAAGGAAGGGGATAGCTTAGGTCTGGACAGTGGGAACCAGAAAGGGAAAATGCAAAGGCCAGTGTGAAGGGAGGACCAGCAGGATCGGGGACACATGTGTCCCTTATACACAGACACTTGAAGCAGACTGTGTTATAAGCTAGTTCTATATTTGATGATTGACAAATATATGTAAAACTGAATTTGGGGGATTTTTTTCCTGCCAATCCTAGCTCCACTCTCTTAACCTTAACCTAAATGCAAAAATATCAGTTGCTTGACAGGTAAACAGAATTTTTCAGGTTATTTTTTTCAGCCCTGGAAACATTCCAGAGCAAATGCAAATCAAAAGTACATATTAGGAAAGTTCACTTTTTAAAATGTCATATTTGATACTGCTTATATGTATCACCTTAACTTAACTTGATTTAGGCCCAGAATTTTTAGAGCTGCCCTGTCCAACATGTAAGCCAAAACCAAGCACTTCAAATGTGGCTAGGTTAAGCTGAGATCTGCTGGACGGTAAAATACATACAGATTTCAAAGACATAATGCAATAAAAGAATGTAAATTATTTCCATAATCAGTTTATATTGATTACTTGATTCAAGTGGTACTTTTTTATATATTGGAATAAACAAAATGCTAAAGTTGATTTTACCTATTCCTTTTCCATGTTTTTAACATGACTACCATACTGGTGTGTGTGAAATTGTGTATGGATTCATGTTTGTGGTTCATCTACTTCTATTGGACAGTGCTGTTTTATAAGCTGCATTTTCTCTAGAAATATTATATTATGATGTCTCCTATACTACAGTTAATGACATTAACAGGTGAAAAGGTTTCACATGCCCAATGAAATGAAAAATTGTTCCATACATTTATATTTTCTTCCTAGGCTGAATCTGTGATTTAGTGATAAATCATACAAATATCTTGAAGCACATGCTATATTGTTGACTTTCAAGGACAGCCATTTATGTGATTATGATTTCTTTTCCCATAGGAGAGAGAATATGAAAGAAAATTGCAATAAAGATTCCCTTCATTAAAAAGTTTTAATAATAAACATTTTAGATGATCACAAAAACATGATAAATCAATGTGCCTGCATTGTTCTAGCATTACTTTGTAACATCTAAGTGCATCTGTCAGGAGCCCTTACTGAACACATGTGTTTGGTTGTTTCTGTTGTTTAGTTAGTGTCTCTCAACATCTTCTCATCTACAGCGGCACCCTGGCCGCTTTATGACATTGACTTTTCGAAGATTTCAGGCCAATTTCCTGAACGTTGAGTGTGTGTGTGTGTGTTTTAAACATGTCCATTATTCCCTGAATTCCTAGAAAATGGAGTTCAGGCCTAGAGAAGCTTGTTTGCTCTCAGGCAACATATTTTAGTGAGATTACTCCACAGGTGGCATTGTGTACTTGGTATTGCACTGAATTGGGGAACATAGATATCAAGGTTTTCTACAATTCACAAAGCTGATTTAAGGTGGTTTAAGGTGACTGCTAGATTACTCAGTTGCAAACATATATGCTTCTGTTTGCAATTAATAAACAACCTGAGGGATCATCATATCATGAGAATATTTGGTTTTCGGGTAATCACTTGAAATCACAGCTGCTACGGAAAAAAAATTGTGAGAGTTACTCAAGAAATTTAAAATAAGTTAGGAACAGTGGCCAGCTTCAACAACTTAGTGAGACCCTTCTCAAAATAAAATTTTAGAAAGGACTGCAAATGTAGTTCAGTGGTACAGTGCTTGCCTAGGATGTGTGAGGCCCTAGGTTCACCACCCCCCAAACATCACAAAATTAATAATGATAAGGCAATTCCACTTCTGGGTATATGCCCAAAGAGCAGAAAGCAGCCTTTAGCAGATTTGTGTATATCCAATTCACAGCAACATTATTCACAATGGCCAAAAGGTGGAAGCAATTCAAATGCCTTAAGAAAAAAGGAAAACTCACCTGTCACAATAAGGATGAACCTTGAAGACATTGTGCTAAGTGTAAGAAAGCAGTCATAAAAACCTACATAGTATAGGCTATTCGACTTCATGAGGTTCTGGAATAGTCAAATTCAAAGGCAGAAAGTAGCATAGTGGTTTCCAGGTACTGGAGCAGGAGGAGGATGGGTAACCATTATTCAGTGAGTGAGGAGTTTCAGTGTGAGAAGATGAAAAGGTTCTGGAGGTGGATAGTGACGATAGTCATATAACAAGTAAATAAATGTACCTGATGCCACTGAACTGTTGGCAAAATGGTTAAAATGGTGTGTTTTATGTAATGTATATGTGACCACAATTAAAATTTTTTCAATGGTTTTCATATGTTCAGAGTCATATAACCATCATTACTATCTAATCTTAGGACAGTTTCATCCCCCCATCCCAAGAGAGCCTGTGCTGACTAGCAACCACTCCCAGTTATCCCTCACCCTGCTCTGGGCAACCACTAATCTCCCTGCTTTCTCTACACATTCACCTCTTCTAGAGATTTCATATAAATGAAATAATAAAATATGTGGCCCTGTGTTTTTCCCTTAGCATAATGTTTTCAAGAATCGTCCATGTTATATCATATATCATCACTTCATTTCTTTTCATGGTCAAATAATATTCCATTACACTACATTTTGTTTATTCATTAGTTGGCGGACGTTTGGGTTGTATACCCATTTCAACTATTATAAATAATGCTGCTATAAACATTACTGCGCAAGTTTTTGTGTGAGCAATTGTTTACCATTTTCTTGGATACATTCTTAGAACAGAATCGCTGGGTTATGTGCTAACTCTACATTTAACCTTCTGAGGCACTGCCAGACTGTCTTCCACAGTTGCTACACTGTTTTATGTTCTCACAAATTATGTGAGTTTCATGTAAACAGTTTTTTAATGTTTTCATTTTCTAAATTTCTAAAACGCTACATCACCTGGTTTAAATTGTATAGTTCTGTCTTGTCTGGCTTTGCATATTTTTTTGAAAGAGGGGAGAGAGGGAGAGAGGGAGAGGGAGAGAGAGAGGGAAGCAATTTTTATTTAGTTTTCCATGTGACTTTCATTCCTCAGACACTTTGTTGTGTACGTGGTGCTGGGGTTTGAACTTGTGTCCTCACATATGCTAGGCAAGCACCGTAACCGCCAAGCCACTGCTCCAGCCCCTTGCCTTGCATATTTGTAATAACGTGAGTCAAGAATGTCACACATGAAAAATGAATGGTTTTAATAATAAAACATAGAGTACAACTTCTGTTATCGATTATCCAGATTATTTTTTGCCTCCACCTGTGGCCTGCTGATGACTTAGCTGCCTCTGTCGTAGGGATGGGGTTGGTTTTTAGACAGACGGGTCAGGTGGTGCTGGATGGACTAGTGTAGTGCTCAGCATCATTCCCACCCCTCCTCTGCAATGCAGGACAGCAAGAACTACATGTCCAGAAGGCCCTCTTCCAGGATGGATTTGCCTTGTGAGGAACCTGGGGAATTTGGAAGGCAGAGGGAAGGGGAACCTGTTATTCTCCAGAGGCGGAGATAGCCAGATGCTCAACAGATGTGAGATTAACAAGCCTTCACAGCAAGGCCTCAGGTACCACCTGCTCCAGGCTGACACTTCAGTGTTCAGAGCGGCTATCCTGAGCTCCACTCCTCCACTCTTCCACCAATCCCATAAGCCCCTCATGCTATGTTAAACCCTTCATTCCCCAAACACATAGAGTGGCCTGTGTTTTCCTGATCAGATCCTGAACAATATACGTGCATACGGGGGAGGGGATTAAAATACAATGAAAGAGAAAAAAATGTAGTGTGCCTAGAGGTAGTGTTTTTTCACCTTCAGGATTGGGAGCCAAACTGAAGTTCCATCATGCTATCCTTAATTTATCATGAGCGATTAAAGAATGAAAGGATTAAAAAATAATACATAATTGAAATCTCGTTGTAAATATATTTAATGGTATAATAATAACAATCCATCAAACAGATATCCCATAACTTAATTAGTCCCACAATGACAGCAAATAGGTTACTTTTATTTTTGACTATCATGAATAATCCTGAAAAGTGACTATTTTATTATTATTTCCTTTAGACAGATTCCAAAAGGATTGTATCTAGTTTAAAAATATAAACCATACTAAAGAGTATCTCTACACATAGCAATATAAGTTTCCAGAAATATAGCCATTTACACAGCTGCTCTTAGTGAAAGAGAATTCATCTGGAAGCCCTATGAACACTGTCTTTTAACAATAATGCTTTCTAATTAGCTAGGAATCATTTATGTTTAGAAACCCAGGCTTGCTGTTTCCCACCTGTTGATTAGTCGTTTTCTCCCTTCCTTCTTTTCCTGCCTAACTTCTTACCTTCCTTTATTTCCCTTTTCTTTTTTCTTCTTTTTCTCTCCCTCCCTCCATGTCCTTCTTCCTCCTCATCTTTCCACCTTTTCATGTTTTCTAGAATTAATTTCCTTTGCCTACAAATCTGTCATAAGTTGTCTTTATAAATTCTCTTAACTTCGTTATACTTAATTTGTGTATATTTTATTATTATTTTAACATTCTCCTGTAGCAAATGTCTATTTCTTTATAGTTCCTAACATTGCTTTAATCTTTGAAAGTTTGTCACTTAGAAATCTGATAAAGTTAACCTCTGTTTTCCATTATTTGTGACTGTATTTAAAATTTATGGCTTGTTTTATACATTAACTGACTCATTTGAACATATTTGAGTATGTATCAACAGAGAATCTAACTTAATCTTCACTCTTAAAAATAACTACTTGTTTTCGCACCCTTTGGACAAATCCTATCTTCATGCAATTGTTTTTAGGATCTCAGTGTGGTTCTTTTTAATAACTAAGGCACGCTTGTTAAAGAAAGCTCAAAGTCTCAGAAATATAATATGGAAAGTAAAAGAATTTTATCCTCTAAAGATAACCACTGCTGGTGATTTGGTGAATTTAAAACTTTTGTTTTTAAAATCGATGTATGTTTTACAAAAACAGTATGTATAGATTTTAAGTGTACAGTTTGATGAGTTTTGACAAATACATAATCAAGATATAAAACATATCTGCTCTCAGAAATTTCCCTCTCATCCATCCAGTCAATACTCATTTCTCTCACAGCAACAGCTATTCAATTTAAATTATTAGTTTTGACAGCTCTTGAACTTCATGTAAATGAAATCCCTTGTATCCACTTGCATCTACTTCTTTCACTCAACATGCTGTTGAGATTCACCCATATTGTTGTATGTATCTGCAGCTTATCCCATTGATTGATTAATACTACCCCATTGTGTGGATAAAGCACAACTTCTTTACCCATTTGGGTTCTTTCCAGTTTGAAGCTACGTTGTCTAAGTCTGTTAAAAATATGCAAGTCCTTTTCTGAACACTTCTATGAGTAGAACTACTGGATCATAGGGTAGGTGTACTTGTAACTTTATAAGAACAGTTTTCCAGAGTGGTTGTACCATTTAACTACCTACCAACAGTGTAGGACTGCTGCTCTGTGTACTTAACACCTAGTATTATTTTTTAGTGTATGAATATAATTTTAATAGGTATTTAAAAGTTCAGCATAAGCACAAATTTAGAGAAATGCTCAAGTACAATACAACAAACTTTTTTTTCTTGGACCATTTTACAATAGCTGATATCTCATTACCCCTAATTCTCGAGTGTGTATTTCATATAATCAAGGACATTCTCACACAGAAACACAACACAATCATCAAAATTAGAAAATTAACATTGGTGCACATAACCATCTAGTCCTTAGACCTTACTCAAGATTTATAATTTTCCAAATACTGTTCTTTTTTTTTTTCTAAGAGAGAAAGGGATAGTGAGAGAAAAAGAGAGAATCAGTTTTATTCAGTTTTCCACGTGACCTTCGTTGCTCCAAAACTTCATTGTGTACATAGTTCTGGGGTTCGAACCCAAATCCTGGTGCATGCCAGGCACCATAACTGCTGAGGCACCACTCCAGCCCAATAATGTTCTTTCTAACCAAAGGATACAGTTCAAAAATTTATATTTTGCATTTAGCTGCCAAATTTCTTTAGTCTCCATCAATCTGGAACCATCCTTAGGTTTCCTTAACTTTCATGACCTTGACATTTTTGAAGTTTACAGGTCAATCATTTTGCAGAACAGCCCCAAATTTGGATTTGTCTAATCTTCATAATTATATTCAGGTTGTACAATTTTGGCAAGATTATCACAGAAAGCACCTAACATTGGTTTGTCCCCTTACTGATGTATGTTGCAAATTCACTGCGTTATTTTGGGGTACTCTATTTTGTTCCATTTTTTGTCTGTTTTTATGCCAGTACTCTGCCCTTTTGATTGGTATAGCTTTAGTGTATTTTGAAGTCAGAAATTGTGATCCTTAAATTTGGGAGGTCTTTCCATTTTTTAATGGCCTTTTAAATTTTTATAAACTTTTAAATTTTCCTTATAGAGCTACTTCACTTCCCTGGTTAAATTTATTCCTAGGGGCCTGGAGTGGTGGCTCAGCAGTTACATGTAGAAGGATGTGGGTTCAAACCCCAGCACCACGCACACAATAAGTGTCAGAGCAACAAAAGCCACATGAAAAACTAAATAAAATTAATTCTCTCTCTTTCTCTCTCACTGTCCTACTCTTTCTTTTAAAAAAAAAAACTTATTCTTAGGTATTTTATTTTATATTTTATTAAATTTCAATAATAATGAAATGTATTATATAAAATATTTAAATTATATTTATTTTAATGTTTATATTTTATTTATTTTGTAACTTGTGGATGGGATTCCTTTTATGATTTCTTTTTCAGAAATCTTGTTATTAGTGTATAAAATGCTACTGATTTTTGTATGTTTATCTTTTATTTTGATATTCAGATTGTACCTGTTTGCTGTTTCTGTGTCCTTTTGCCATGTCCCTATTTTACTGGGGATTGAACCTAGAGGTGCTTTACCACATTGCAGACCCTTTCATTTTTTATTTTGAGACAGTGTCACTAAGTTTCTTAGGGCCTATGTTGCTGAGTCTGGCCTTGAACTTGTGATCCTCCAGAGCCTCCTCAGCCTCCTGAGCCACTGGGATTATAGGCATGAGTCACCACACTGGGCTTGTCCCTGTCATTCCTGGAATCATTGGCTACTATCTAGTATAAGAATATCCATAATCATCTCTGGTTTTCCTGCCTATCTCTAGAGCCAGTCATTTCTCCAAGCAGCCCTCCTTTCTCTTAGTACAAAATGATATTGAGAAACCAAGATTTAGGCACTTGGTACGCTCATTGTTATTGGCATATCACTGCTTCTAGGGCCTCTCTCAGGACAGCTAGGGAATATAAGGATGGATACGCACTTGTGCACATACACACACATACCACACATACATTTGCATCTAAATTTATTTCTATATTTCTATGTTTTTAAAAACCTTGAGTCTACACTAGTACTTCCAATTCCAGTCCAACTCCAGAGGATTCACTTTAGTTTCCCCTCTTTCCACATTTGTATCTCCTTTCTCTGATATGTGTTATCCTTATATGTACTTATTTGGAAAAACATGCTCAATGTATCTTTTTTGTGTGTATTTTTGTGGTACTGAGGATTGAAGCCTGGGGCACTCTACCACTGAGCTGCATCCGTAGGCCTTTTTATGTCATTTTATTTTTGTTGTTGTTGTTTTGTTTTGTTTTGTTTTGTTTTGTTTCGAGACAGGATCTTGCCAAGTTCTCAAGGCTGGGCTCAAACATGGGATGACCTAGTCTCAGCCTCCTGAGAAGCTGGGTTTACAAGCATGCACCACCTCATCTGGCAATGCGTTCAATGAATCTAAATGTCCCACGTTCACTGCTATCTGCTCCCTAATGTGGTCACCCTCTTCACTGTGCTTGCTCTCTGAGCCCCTCTGGGTTTTGCTCCACCAGGACACCCTCCTCAGCTTGCTCAGGCTCTGAACTCTTTTTTGGGCTTCCTCTGCAATGGATGCCCTCCTTGCTCCACTGAGACTCTGACTCCCCACACAGGGCCACCCTCACTTGGACACTCTTTTCCCCCAGCTCAGGCCCTAACTCCCCACACTGAGCTGCCTCCCATGTAGCATCTGCTCTCCCAGCTCAGGCTCTGACATCTGTTGCTGGGCTGCCCCTGTGTGGACGGACACCTGTCTTACCCTTGGAATCACCCTTGTTTTCTGGAACAAAAATATTCAGAATCACCTTATGATTTTTTCTGCTCAGCCCTAGAATCAGCCATTTCTCCCAGGCATCCTAGCTTCTTTTACTATAGTTTTTAGAAGTCAAGATTGAAGTAGTTGGTGAGTTCATTGGAGTATAACCATGAGCCAAATATACCACGTTGGGCTATCCCTGGTCACATCTGCTTCCTTCTCTCTGCTCTGACCTCCAAGTGCTCCTTCCACATGGGTGGCAACCTCACCCTGCTTGGGCTCTCACATCCCATGTGGCACTGCCTTTCACAGTGTTCCTCACCCAACTTACACACTGACACCCATGCCAGGACCTCCCACCATGGGTACTAACCCATGTGGCTACTACCCAACTCCCAAATCTCCATGATGTGGCGTGTTCTTATTGGCCATTTATACATCTTTTATTGTGTCTGAGTTTTCCCCATTTATAACTCTGTTTCTCCTGGCTTACTGATTTGTATGGGATTTTTCATATATTCTGGATCAAAGTCCTTTTAAAATACATGTATTGAGAATGTTCCAGTCACACAGGGTCTTGCCTTGTATTATTTTTTTTTTTTAAGAGAGAGGGACAGTGAGAGAGAGAGAGAGAGAAAGAAAAAAAAAGAATCAATTTTATTTAGTTTTTCATTTGGCTTTATTGCTCTGACACATGCTGTGTACGTGGTTCTGGGATTAGAACCCTCATCCTCATGCATGCCAGGCAAGTGCCATAACCGCTGCACCACCGCTCCAGCCCCACCTTGTATTTTCTTAATGGTGCTGAGGAGTAGACATTTATTATTTATGAAGTCCAATTTCTGAGTTTTTAATTTTATGGCTAGTGTTTCTTGTGTCCCATTAGAAATGCCTGCTTACCCCCAATTCAGGAAGATATGCTATTTTTTAAAAAGAGTTTCAAAGGTTTAGATTTTCAGTTTAGGCATATGATCCATCTCTACTGGATTTTTGTGTATGCTATGAGACAGAAGTCAAGGTTTTTCTCCATGAAGATATTGAGTTTTCCATTACTGTTTGTTGAAAAGACCTTCATTTCTTAATAAATGACTTTAGATCTGTTGTCAACCATCAGCTGTTGTGCATTGGGGAATTATTTCTGTTCCACTGATCTACGATCCATTAAGAGGCCAACGCTCCATTGTATTTGAAAGCATCATAGTTCCGTTGAATAAGTCCTCCAACTTTGTTCTTTTTTAATATTTTTTTTATTGGCCCTTCAAATTTCCATATGAATTTTAGAATCACTTTGTTAATTCATTTCACCAAATTCTCTTGTTTTGACTGGGACTATGTTGAATCTACAGATCAAATTAGGGATGTTCCCTTCCTCCTCAGTTGTTGACATTTTCATTATGAACTGATATTTGCTTTTATTAATTTTTTGTGACTCTACAGAAAGGATGAGATGAGGGTTTGTCTTCATTATTGTGGCAAATTTCATTAACAATTTTCTAATATCAACCTGCTCACAGATAAATCCCATTTGCTAAATTTTGTTTAGGACTGTACACTATGTAATTTTAAAATTTGTTAAGACATGCTTTATGGACTGAAGTAGATGCTATTTGATAAATGTTAAATGTATACTTCAAAAGAATATATATGTATTTTTTATGTTTTGGGGGTATAATAGTCTATAATTACCAGTTAGATAAATTGATGGATATTGATTATGCTCTATATTTTAATTAAATTATTTTTTCTTACTGAGAAAGCTGCATTGAATTTTCCAAATATGATTGTGAATTTGCCTACCCTTTTATTCTGTCAACTTCGACTTTATGTATTTTGGAACTAGGTTCTTAGCTGCATATGACAATGGCATTCTTATTGGTTTGTGGTGACTTGGCCTCTTTATTATTATGAAATTTTCCTCCTTAAGTAACACTCCTTGCCCCCAAGTCTACTGTGTCTGATACTAATATAGTCACATGAGCTTTCTTTGGTTAGATGTTTGCACGATAGGTTTGATCGATCTTCTCATACTATACTTATTTTTGCTCTCATATTTGTGTGTGTGTGTCGTAAGCACCATATAATTATCTTTTTAAAAAAATCTGACCATTTACATTTTAAATCAAGTATTGTCTGTTCATTTACCCAAAATATATAATAAATAAGTTGGGTTTAAATCTATCACTTCTTATTTGTTTTCTCTTTTTCCTTTCTTTTCTTCTTCTCTGCAAGCCTTTTTTTTAATATTCCATTTCATCTTTTTGATTTCTTCTATCAGTCTTTTAAGTTAATAATAGAATTTACAAAATGTATTCTTAATTTATTACATGATAAATGTCACTGTCACAAATAATACAAGATTCTTATTACAGTTTTTCTCCACTTATCCCCACAAATATATTTCATTACTTTTACATATTTTATTTCCTACCTGTCACAAACCCCATAAATAACTGTCATAATTTTCTTCTTTCTTTCTTTCTTTTTTTCTCAAAGAGAGAGAGAGAGAGAGAGAGAGCCAATTTTATTTCATTTTCCATCTGGTTTTGGTTTGAACCCAGGTCCTCACACATGCCTGGCAAGCACTGTACTGCTGAGCCACCTCTCAAGTCCCGTGTCATGATTTTTTCATAGTGAGTAGGTTTTGTATTTACTCAGTACACTAACATGGGATTATTTTCTTTCAATCTGAATAAATCATTTTAGGATTTCTTACCATGTTGGTCTGTTAAGGATGAACTTCACAGTTCTTATTTGTCTGAGAACTTTTATCTTTTTTCACTTTCATATTTGAAGGGTTTTTGTGATCGTTGCTTTGTTTTTTGTACAGAATGCTAAGTTGATGGGAATTTGGTCTGGTTTAGTTATTTTCCTTTCAGCAATTAGCAATTTAAAGATGTTAGTTACTCCATTGTATTTCACTGTCAATAGATTTTTTTTTTGCAGGGGGAGGGTATCAGGGATAGAACCCAAGGCCATTTAACCACGGAGCCACATCCACAGCCTGCTTTATTTTTTATTTTGAAACAAGGTCTCACTAAGTTGCTGAGACTAGCTTTGAACTTGGATCTTCCTGCCTCAGCCTCTCAAGCAGCTGGGATTATAACACACCCCACTGATCCAGGCCTGACCATAGAATCTTAAGAGATCAACTGTCAACTTTATTGCTGTTCCCTAAGAGCTGTTAATATCCTTTTTATTTTTCTGGCTGCTTTTAAATTTTTCTTTCTGTCTTAGGTTCTCAGAAGTTTACCTATGCTATGCTTAGGTGTGGTTTTATTATCCCCGTTAGGGTTTGTAAAGCTCTTTGAATTTTTAAGTGTGTTATTAATTAGATTAAGAAAATTCTCACCACTGTTTTGTGGATATTGCTTACGTCTTATCTCTTTCTCTTCGCCTTCTGAAATACCAATTACACATATGTTAGGCCTTTTGCCTCTACCCCCCATCTCTTACTTTGTTCTTTGATTTTCCATTATTTTTCCCTTCTGTGCTCAATTCAGATGTTTTCTATGACTATCTTTGAATCTAGATTGAATCCAGTAGTTCTTAATTTCAGATATATCAACCTGTAGCTCTAGAATGTCCATATGATTCATATTTGTAGATTCCTATTCTCTGCTGAAGTACTTTATTTTGTCCTTCTTCTCTGATTTCAAAAGCCAAGTCATTACGGTTGTCTTGAAGTCCTTGTCTGCAGTGTCTGAGTCATCTCTGGGTGTGCTTCATTTACGGTTTTTTCTCGCGGTGACTGGTTGTTGTTTTGTTCTCCTTTTCTTTGATGTCCAGTGCGGGTTTCTGTTCTTTGTTTTGTTTTTGGTTTGTCTGCCAGATATAGTGGGCAGTACAGTGAAAGGGCTTCACACTATACTTCTCTGGGTGTTGACTCTTGTACTGGCTGCGATTATCTATTTAAATTAGCCCCACACGCATATTGTGTACACTGGTAGGTCTGTCTTTCTGGCATTCCCATTGAGTTCCTAGGCATCCTGAAAAATTTGTAATTCTGCATTTGGCTAAGCCTAACTTGATGTATTCCTATGGTACAACCTCTGTAATCTCTGACCAGTTCTCAACCTTCTAAAACTATTCTATTTAGACACTTGAAGTCTTCCCCCGCATACACAGATCTTAACAGTGAATCAATACCAGAGGGCATTTTTATGCAGAGTTTTTTTAAGAGAGAAAGAAAGTCAATTTTATTTCATTTTTTCATCTGGCTTTTGTTTTTCCTCCACTTAGTTGTGTATGTGGTGCTGGGGATCAAACCCCTGGCTCCACATGCATGCAAGGCATGCGCTCTCCCGCTGAACCACCTCTTCAGCCCTTTTATGCAGTTTTGAAGAGTCCTCCTTTGTGAGCTTCTCTAAGTGAGATGGCCCTCCAATCCCAGCTGTCAGAAGCCCTGAACTCTGATTTCTAGGTCCTTTGCCCAGGAATACTGCTGCTGTCTGCTTGAATGCTACAACCCTGTGCTGGGAGACTGTGAAGCTTCTTTTCCCTGAAGGATAATAATCACACTTAGGTTGCTGTCCAGTGCCTGCAAATTGTTGTTTTACATAATTTTCCTTTTACTGTTGTCTACATCAGAAAGGTGAATCCAATGCCAGCTACTCAACCATGACTAGAACTGGAAATCAACAAGGTTATTTTTTTAAAAAAGGAATGAATTTAAGAAACCATTATGTTTTTCTCATCTCTAGCCATAGTACAAGGCTAAACATAAGAAGCCTCTTACCACATACTTCCACTAAAATTCAAACTCCAAATAGAAAGTCCTATATTTTTGTAGGTTTGTCTTTTATTTTTTTGCTTTCCATAAAACAGTTAAGGGCTTACTAACACACACTTGGCCTAATATTTTCTAAATTTCCTATTAATCATAAAATTACAATAAAACTAAGATATCCACAAATTGGATGGTGGCAATGGCACCTGGGGCTTTGGGCACTTTACAGGCTGGCTGCACTCACCTGGTGGCTGCTTGCTGTGAGACTTACCATAGGTGAAGGTTGTATGGCTTGTGGGCAGCCCAGTGGTCTCGCAGCCAGGAGTCCCTCCCCAGGGAAGGGATATAGCTCTAAGGTGAAGACCTAGGACACACTGCAGGTGCAGCAAGTAGAGAAGGACAGCAAGTAGAAGAAGGCAGCTGCCTGTTGGGGAAAACTACAGGTGTTGTGAAGAGTGGAACAGCATAGTTAGACAGGGCCAGTCATTTGATTCTGACACATGCTTAAGGAGCACTTGTAATCTGTTAAGCACAAGTGAAAACAAGAATTGTGGTGCTTAGAATAGACAGAGCTTATAGCAAAAGTTCACTTAGTAAACATCTTATAAAAATGTGATCAACAGCTATGGGAGCTTTAAAGTCTGGTAAGAAAGTTCGAATGATAATAATCAAGAATGAAGTCCCAGGGATATTCAGTGCTGGTGCTCTGACCTTCTGCAAATAGCTGAAACACATTCCAGCAAAGTTGGCCCTTTTGTCTCCAAAATAAGAGCGGTGATTAATGACATTGCTAATCTTCCAGTGCCAATGATGGCAGCAATAGATGGACTTGCACTAGGTGGTGGTCTTGAACTGGCTCTAGTGGCTTCCTCTGAAAAATATGGATCATTCCTAGTTGGCGGGTGAGTGGGGGGACTCATTGATTACCGCATGCCATCAGAATGTCCTCTAGCCAAGAAATTCATCTTCTCTGTGGGAATGCTTGATGGCCAATAAGCCAAAAAAAAAAAAAAAAAAAAAAAAAAAAAAAAAGGCGGGGGCGTTGATCAGCCACATTCTAGCACAGAACCAGAAGGGTGATGCTGTCTACAGAAGACCCCGGGGCCCTGGCAAGAGAGTTTCTACCTCACACCTATTGCAATGAGTGTGGCAAAATGAGCAATTAATCAAGGAGTAGAGGTTGATTTAGTAATAGGATTAGCCATAGAAGCAGCATGTTATGCTCCAGACCACCACAAAAGACAGACCTGAAGGTCTTCTTCCTTCTAAAGAGAAAAGGCCACCTCACCATAAGGGAGAACAGAAGAAACAGAAGATCTTACATTGCCACTGCAGTAAACCTATTTCAGAAAATGTCTCTCAGAGCCACTATGGTGCCTCAGCACATGAACTCTCGATGACCAACGAGAAGAGCAAGTTACTCATGTGTCAAGCACCTGCAATGGACCCATATGTGTGCTTCATGCCAATGCGTGTCATGTTCTATTCATGCAGATTTATAAAGCTAGTAGTATACATTGTCAAAAAATAAAAATTAGGTATATGTTTTTAATATTTTCTGCACATAATGTTTTCCATTTTGTTGTTGTTGTTGTTGGTACCAGGGATTGAACCCAGGGGTGTTTAACCACTAAGCCAAATCACTAACCTTTTTATTTTTTATTTTGAGACAGGGTCTTGCTAAGTTGCTAATCCTCCTACTTTAGCCTCTCAAGTCACTGGGATTAATTTTTTAATGTGAATAATTCATAT